>JAPFTC010000304.1:0-163626 GCA_030779165.1 Fusarium sp. MBC 441
CTCTTTATAAAGCCTTATTCTTTTTTATATAAGCTTATTATTCTTTGCGTAGGTTTATTCTTCTTTATAAGGAGTAAATTCTACTTTATCGGCTTATATTCGGCAAAAAAAATTTATAAGTAATATCGCTATAGTAATTTATATATATATAATACTAGATCGGTTAAGAATTATAAATGCCCCTAGGGTAATTAGATAATTAAAATTATTTCTAAATAGTAAGCCCTCTCATTAATTAATAATCTATAAATATCTGCCTTAATCTAATTAAAAGGTTCTTAGTTCTTATTAAAGAAGTCTTTATAGGAAATATCCTCTTTATAAAGCCTTATTCTTCTTTATATAAGCTTATTATTCTTTACATAGGTTTATTCTTCTTTATAAGGAGTAAATTCTGCTTTATCGGCTTATATTCGGCGAAAAAAATTTATAAGTAGCACCGCTATAGTAATTTATATATATATAATACTAGATCGGTTAAGAATCATAAATGCCCCTGGGGTAATTAGATGACTAAAATCGTTTCCGAACAGTAAGCCCTCTCGTCAACCGTAGATATCTTCTTCGTTACAGTTGGAGCCCTTCCCAGGTACCTCTACGCTGGTACCACGTCCGTGTGGAGATGACCCTCTCTACTCCCACACCAACACTTCCAAGTCTTACCTTCATTCTCCCAACTCTCAAAATAAATCTCACGACCATCCGCTCTTGCAATACGTACAATAACATTTTAACTATATCGTCAAGGCGATTCTCGAACCAATAACATGCTATCTTCCACAGCAATTATGTTCGGACAGCCCCCGATGGTCGTCATCTCAGCTGGCTAACATGCCACACGCCATACCCTGGAGGAGGATAGTAAAGAACGCACATCGACCGCTCCTCCATCATTATTTCAAGCCAGTCGCGTTTTGGCGCTCGGGTTTCCATTCAGCCATGCTCGGGAAGCCTCGATCCTCTGGTTCGAGACAAGGAACGCTCAGTTTGCGGTAGACGCCTCCAACGGCTGTCGGTCAACAACAAAGAATCCCATACCCTCGTGCTCCTTCGTCATGGTCAAGCGGCTACGCCATTTCGCGATTCCCCTTTTCTGACAAAGAAATGAGGGTGCCCATAGAGCTTGCGACCAATTACCATCAAGGCAAGAACTTGAACCTGTTCCTTGCTCGGGGCCGGGGAGCAGCAATGGTGTGGTTCATGCTCAAGCTCCTTTGTCTTGACAACAAGTGGCTACATGTGCCATTTCCAGACCATGACAGAGCTCTAGTTGTCTTTGTCCCTCTGCCCCCATTTAATTGATTCAGTCTTCATCACGATCATGGGGCTTCTCACTTGGCCAACTGGACACGGCGTTTGAAGCAGCATAAATCCCCCAAGCACGCCCAATTACCAATTTATCGATCCTTCGACACACTCTCCCTCACCACGAAAACCTTTTCGAATTGCAATCATTACCTCATTCTTTAGCCACGATGGCACAAGGCAAAAAAGTCTACATGGACAGGGTCATGATGATGATGAACGAGATCGCCGACGAACGAGGAGGCGTCTGGACCGATCATGAGGCCAAACGTACAATGGACGACAAGATGTACCATGCCATGCACCTGGGAAAGAGTCGCAATATGGCTGATCCAAAGTTCTCTTATGGGGTTCCTCAACACCCAGCCCTGGAAAGGTCTTATAAAGCCCAATTGGCTGATATAAAACACAAAAATGGCCAGGTAGACAAGCCAGGCTCTCGTGCTTGGTGTGCTATGTACGGCCATGGGAGAGACGCCATGTGGCCGCCAATGGACCCTGGGAGGCCGCACCAAGAGATGAAGAGGGCCCTTGAAAGGCAAGCTGGGAAGATGGAAGGGGCTTGGAAAGACTTTAGACATCTTGTGGTTGGCAAGGAACGGCTCATCCAAGACACTGTCATCAAGCTTGCCAGCGCTAACGGAAAGCTGCCCGAGTCCCGTACACTCGAAGGATTCTTGGAAAACGCCTGGAGAGAAGCCAGAGATGATTACAACAATCATTTCGTGGAGCAACCTGATCGCATAGGACGCGATTACCTTCTGGACCCCAAAGGCACCATCGCGGATGGCCATTCAAGCGACCTCGACATCTTTGCTCTGGACTTTCTCAAAGATATGTCTGAGATCATCTTGACGCAAGTGCATCGACACTACCCCCTGTATCGGCATGGGGCCAACTACAAAGACGAGAGCCAAACCCTGGCCGAGGTCATGTGCATCCATCCAAATGCGATGGATCAGCTGAAGATGCCAGAGCCGATAAATGAAAAAATCGCCTTTAACAAGAATGTCGCTGATCATCTACGCAAGATCAGGGCCAACTTTTTGGTACCCCATATCAACCTCAGGGACCTCCTTGATCCATACAACCTGCTCAGCTTCATCCACCACCGTGCTCGGTTGGTCCCCTCAGAATTTGCCCTGATTGACAATGACCTCAGCTACTTGGGCAGGCACTCGATGATTCTGTCTGGCTATTTCGATTGTGCGGTTACTGTTAGTCTCAGAGTACCCTCGGCGAGTAATGATGAAACCGAAAGCGATCGTCCACTCGGAGTCTGGCCCGACCTAGATCAAAGTCCTGAAATTGGCCAAGAAACTGTTAAACAACATAGGGGGCTGAATAATGCTGGGGAGTTATTTGGGACCATGGAAGCATTCCTCATCCTCCAATCACAAACAGTCTCTTACCTATTCCTGGGAAAACTCTGCGCGGCCTTGCTCAAGGAAGCGCAAGGAAAGACACCTGGAAACTCGGTCCCCGTTTCGAATCCAAACGAAGAAGCCGAGGCGTTGCGGACAATCCAAGACCTGAGGGGCAACAGTCGGGAAAGATGGCAGGACATAGCGTCGATACGTCAGTACGAACCGATCCCGGCCACGCTGAACTTTGAGAGATACCAGCAAAACATCCTGTCAAAGAAGGACCAGGCCGAGGAACATATTAGACGATTGTTCCATGAACCCGAGTATTTCTTTCAACAACTGCTGGAGCAGAAAGAGCATCATTGGGTAAATCTGGACATTTCCTATGACAAACAGCGGGACAAATTCATTGAAAAGTACCACCAAGATAAGAACATGCGTTATATTCTATACGGCGAATGCTTGAGGAACGTTCTTCGAAGAGCTGTCTTTGAGTACTTCATGTGGAACGCAGTCGAGGAGACTCTGGCCGAGGTGACAAGGGTTGAGGCGAGGCAACCCCCCTATGGAGGGGACACGATGGTGTCGAGCACGCACAAGGATGGCGCAAAGACTTGGCCTCACGCAAAGTGGTCTACCTGCGGTAGCGATTATTACTACCTTCACGCGTCATACCTCAGGGTACAGACCATGATCCGCTACTTTGGAGTGTTTTTCGTGCTCGAGTTTCGCAACAAAGCTATTCACGCAGCTTCTCAGCCCATGAGAGACATTTTCTGCATAAAGAAGACCCCGGAGCGCAGGGGGATAGCCAAAGGCGCAAGGTTCAAGAGAGGCCACTACAGGTCGGATGAGATGGAACTCTGCCTAACCAAGAAAACCCTTGCCGAAGACCGGGAAAACCTGACAAGAATTGTTGCCGAACTGATCGAAAACTTCATATCAAGCAAGACTTCTTCCATGTATATGGGCATGCGGAAAGTTACGGCGCGCCTCCAAAGATACCTGGATGACTGCGACGACGAGGATACAGCCCAGGTCTTTTCTCCCCTTGTTTCCAACACCATCGACGGCCTCGACTTGCTCGCGGAGCTCGCGGAGCACCTGGAACTTCACTTTCCTGTCCATAGATACCGAATGGGCGACGTCAAGTTCACCGAGGAGGCGTTTTCGGACTCGTTGTCCACGTTGTCGATTGACTTTATGGCCTTTGACGAGTTTGAGGTCGAGAAAGTTCCTGAAAAGAGGCGCAATCGCCTATACCAGTACCTCGATGAAATGCAGGGGTTTTCAACCAACACGATAAACTTTGGTGAACAAAGGGGCGACCTGAAGCGCCTCGGTTCATGCCTATTGCACACGCTCATCTACAAGGTGAACGAGAAGCAGAAAAATCAAGCAAGGACGGAAGCACTACACAGACTGGCAAGTACGATGGGAGTCACCAGGAACCAGTATCCATTTGACCAACGGGAACCCCCCATGGATATGGACAAGCTAGAGAACATTCGTCAGCGGTGGCCAACTGATCAGTGGAAGAGTATTCACCAACAACTGCTGGAAGACGAAAAGCGTAGGAAGAAGGAGGCCAAGAAATCTGGGAAGAACAAGGGAGATAGCTCCAAAGACAAGGACGACCCCGTGGCCGACGTGCAGAAACGCATGGAGATCCTGAAAGCTCGACGGCAGTGGGAGACTGACCGATGGAACCGAGCCAAGAAGCGTCAAAAGGAGAAATGGCGGAGGCGATTCGCGGGAGCGGCCAAGCCTGGAGATGCTGGGGCTGCATCCGAGGATGATTCTGAATCGGAATCGGGACCAGCTGGCAACGGCGACAACGCCGGGGACATTGTTAGTGGCGTGCAGCAGCTCGGCATCCGGGACCAACCTAGACGACCCGGGCGTCAACAACGTCCTCTCCCCCCTCTACCGCCGCTTCGACAACCACCACCCCCACCCCGAGCCACTGATGTCTCACCACCGACACCTGATCTGGCGCCAGACCACAAACCTCTCGGAAAGCTCAACAAGCGTGTATGGAAGACGTTTAGGAGCATCTTTGGCAAGAGTGATTCGCTTGTGTCGTGGGAGGAGCTCGTCCGGGCGATGAACGCCATTGGATATCAAGATGAGGGTCGAGGAGGTAGCCACGGCGTGTTTTTGAGGACTGACAACTGTCGCTGGAGAACCGAGGCTCTGCCAAAGGCTAAGAATATTCAGCTGGCCAAGTATCATGGCGGCGGTAGGAAGGGGGCACCGCGAGGAAAGACATTGGATTGGGGGGCGAGGCTGGCGCAGAGGGGTTTCACATGGAGTTTTTTTAGGCAGTGGTATCGAGAGAAGACTTGATGGGATGGGACTGGGGTACGCAGGACCTTTGTTATACGAGGTGTTGGTGTTTCTTGGATCTATTGAGGGATATATAGGGGTGGTTGTCATTTACGTGTCAAATATTGTGTTAGAATATGTTTTTGCAAGCTCTGTTTGTGCTGAAGTGTCATGTTTGTTTGTTAGCTGTTCAAGTTGTAACCAGGGTTGCTCTTGTGCATGAACCTGGATGGACTATCTTGAGTTGGTCCCGAGTGTATCCCTGGTGGTGCGGGGTCATCATGAATACCTAGGTTGGGTACTTTCAGGTTGTCATGAAGAATTGACAAGCAGGTCTATGTTGCGCAAACAGTTGAATTGATTGTAGAGTCTAGCTTGGAAGATAAAATGGTAACTATCGAACATGAGTGAAGAATACTGACGTCTCTTCTAGCTCGTCCGAGATTTGTCGTGGCGGCACCTCAGTTGACAAGCCTGAAGCTGTTTCCATATATGGAAGTTGGTTCAGCTGTTGACAAGAGCTCAAAGGATAGTAATCGCAACAACAATGTAACCTCCGTTGCCAACCACTTCTCAAGTTCACCGAATGACTCACAAAACGAGGGAGGCAGCCACCTATCACGCATACGCGTTGGCTACATCCATACTCCGTACGGATACAACCCCTCAATTCGAAACCAAGAAGCGGAGAACTTGGCCCAGCAGACTCGCATAGTGCAAAACGCATTCTGACTACAAAGTGATGCCATGGAAAAAAGTTCACGAGTCAAGAATCACGTAAATACTAGTCCCAATTACAACTTGGATTGCCTCATTATTTTAATCTCTTCTCTGCTTCGATACTCTCCGAGTAAACTCCATGATGGGATCAACGTCATGTATTTAGCTACACACCGAGTTCCCCGAGCTCAGAAATGCCCACACTAACGCACTTGTCAAGCACGTTTCCCCAAGACTTGGAGTTTCTGGAGCCGTGCCAATGACAATTCGTTATTTCCACGAGTGGCAATCAGAGTTTTTTTACCCCCCAATGTTGAAGATGGGGGTGGGTGTTTTCCCATGGGCAAACCAACCCACCTGTATCATGCTCGGCGACATCATGGGCAACAACGACACTAGGGCGGCGCGGCCTTTTTTAGCTCATTGTATGGGGCAATGATCTCATACAGAGAGGATATCGACAGGGGCTGAGGCAACTGTTTCGAACGTGGGGCTCTTCTTTTCCACAGCTTGGTTGCTCTTTGGGGCGGATATTTAGTTTCCACTCCGAGATCATCGTGGTGTTTGTTGTGTTAGTAGAAGCTTCTCGACCTTCTCCTCTTGAGCTAGTCGCTACCCCCCGTGCCCCCCAATACAATGAACAATTGACTCGGTCCTTCGTCTCTTCGGAGCTACCATATATCGCAAGTACCCCTCCTCTAGCGGCCGGCCCGGTGGGGATGGAGGCTTGAAAAGGTGTGGGAGACGTGGGACACCAGGGTTCTTGGGATGTGCATTGGGGACGTTGCATGTTGCATGCTTCTGTTGTCGTAATCGACCCGTGAGGTGTTGTGCGCGCGTGCGTGTGAAGCGGCTACGTAGAGATATATAAGGCAGCCTGGTCCTGCTGGCCCCGGTTTGCTTCCCTCATACATCTTTTAACTTCTATTCATCCAACAAACCACATCAACACCGTCACAATGTCTTTCGGACGAACCGTCACCCTCAACTCTGGCCACAAGGTCCCCGTCATCGGCTACGGTACCTGGCAATCCGCCCCCGGCGAGGTCGGCGCCGGCGTCTACGAGGCCCTCAAGGCCGGCTACCGCCACCTCGACCTGGCCAAGATCTACCAGAACCAGCGCGAGGTCGGCGAGGGTCTCAAGAAGGCCCTCGCCGAGGTCCCCGGCCTCAAGCGAGAGGACATCTTCATCACCTCCAAGCTCTGGAACAACAAGCACCGCCCCGAGGAGGTTGCCGGTGCTCTCGACGACACTCTTGAGGAGCTTGGTCTTGACTACCTTGACGTGAGCTACTGATACCAAAAATGCTCAATTGAGCTGCCTTGCTGACTTGGAGATAGCTTTACCTCATCCACTGGCCTGTCGCTTTCAAGAACGGCACTGAGCTGTTCCCCCGCAAGGAGGGTGATGACAGCCAGGTCGCCATCGACCGTGGTGTCTCCCTGTCTCAGACCTGGAAGGCCGTGACCGAGCTCCCCAAGAGCAAGGTCCGATCAATTGGTGTCTCCAACTTTTCCATTGAGCACGTATGTCTTCATTTTCTCCTTCAAAACTCCAGCGCATACTAACTTCATCTCCAGCTCGAGACCGTCATCAAGGACACCGGTGTCGTCCCCGCCGTCAACCAGGTCGAGCGCCACCCTCGTCTCCCCAACCCCGAGCTCGTCGCATACCTCAAGGAGAAGGGCATCGTCCTGACCGCCTACTCCGCCTTTGGCAACAACTCCTGGGGTCTCCCCCTCCTCGTCAACGTCCCCGAGGTCAAGGCCATCGCCGAGCGCCTTAGCACCGCCCAGGGCAAGACCGTCACCCCGGCTCAGGTCGTCCTCGCCTGGTCTACCCTCAACGGCCACCTCGTCATTCCCAAGTCCGTCACCGCCTCTCGAATTCGTGAGAACTTCCAGGAGGTTGAGCTCGACGCCGAGGCCATCAAGGAGCTTGACAAGCTCGGCGAGAAGCCCCAGCGCTTCAACATCCCCACGACCTACGACCCCAAGTGGGACATTGATGTCTTTGGTGATGAGAAGGAGAAGGATGCCACTTTCCAGGTTGTCCTCAAGGTCTAATCGGTTTCAAGATATCCTGGAGGTTATGATGCATGATGACATAGAACAGCAGTGGATCTGCTGAATTGGGGCAAATAATAGCTCGCCTATGATGAATAGAAAAAAAATAAGAAATAAAAAGAAATAAAATAAAAAGAATCAAAACAAAGAAAGGCGCTTAACTGTTGATGTCTTGATAGTATGAACGAATCATGTCTCCCGGCTTACTCTTCAACCGACCTTGCCTCGGTTGCCAAGACATTGAATCACAAGCCTGCGACATCGGCATCACAAGACAGCGACTACTCCCTCGGGGATATCTCTTGATTCAAAATGTACAGTCCATAGTTGGCAATTTGCAATGGCATCCTGTCTGCCTACCCAGCGATCCAACCCGTATCCTTTTGAGAAGCTCTTTTTCCAATGCAAGATGCCATCGTGATAACATCTTTGTCAAGTCAAATGTAGCAGCAACAACACCCCAGCCTTGATATGCTCCCGTAACCAAAACAATTAATCGCGTACATCACATCGTACAATGACTTCCAGCGACTCCTTTCGCACCTGTCGACGCCCGTATCATGCTCGTTCTCTGTTCCGTCTCTTTCTTTTATGCTCCTACGCTGAAGCCGAAGGATCCGTCGAAAACGTCGAGTTTCTTAATGTCGGTGCCTCCGCGGAGAGCTACCAGCACATCCATCGAGGGGACCTTGTTGGCCGGGTAGAAGAGCAGCAGGTTATCCATATCCTCGTCCGTGAGTCCGCACATCTCGTCCCATTTGTAGGTGTCGCTGACCTTGGACATCCTGATCATACCTGTCAGTAAACGGATCGCATAACATAGAAAGTATACCCACCATAGCATGCGCTTGGGTCCATCCTCGGGCCTGGGAGCCACCTTTCTCAACCTGAGCCTCAGCTCACCGATAGTCTCGATCGCATTGCCGGCATTCTTGGGGAGCTGCTTGGCAATGAACTGCCTGATGGCGGCCGCCAACCTCGGTCCCTTTCCGTTGGTGCTAACCATGATCTGTAGCGGTCCATCTCGATGAATGCTGCCAAAGTAAAAATCACACTCGGGCGGTACGTCGGCGATGTTGGCGGGGATCCTTCGTTCCTTGCACAGCTTCCAGATGACGGTCGATGCGGCGGGATCATCGACGGCTACCAGCACCATCTCGGCTCCATCGAGGTCTTGGGGTTCGAAAAGGCGGTTGACATGTGTGACCTGGCCCTCGCGGATTCGGTAGGCGACTTCGTCATTGAGACCGGACTTGGGGCAAACGACGACAACTTTTGCGTCGGCATTGAGGCAGTTGAGGATGCGACCGGCGGCGACCTAATAGAGAAAAGTTGAGTCAGAGAGGGAACAAACAAGGTGAGCCAACAGAAGAACATGTGCCGTGTTGTGGTGGGCAAACATGTGCAACCAATGTCTCAGGGACAAGACTAAGTAGATGAACCAAACATACATCACCGCCGCCAACGACGAGCACCTTCTTTTGCTTAATCTGCCATGCCAGGATCAAGCTGCCTCCGGGCTGCACGGGAGGATACGTCTTTGCCATGGCTGCTTGGGCGGAAGACGTGGAAGCGGTGACCGAGGCGGAAGCAAAGGAGGAGGTTGAAGAAGTAGTCTCGGTAGCAGAGTCACAAGGAGATCCCGGAGAAGCCAGCGCCGGCTGGGCTGATGTTGACTGTTGGCTGGGGGTCATTTTTCCCCATTCATTGCCGTGAAGGGTTAAGGTGACGAGGCGTTTTATCGTTATCAACAAGGATTGCGATAAGACAAGAGACGGGGAACGGGAGGAAGCGAACGTGACTTAACTGGATGGGGGAAGGGCAGTGCATGATATCATAGTACTCTCCTTCACCGCAAGTTGATGTGATGGCACACGTATCCCTCTATCTGACGCATCCAATTTAGCGCCGTCATCCCGTCTCCTCTTCTAGAATACGTACCTCCACCTCCAAACCCGGACATCCCTACAGCCAAAGGCGGTGCAGCGCTCCTCTTCGAGGCTGAGCTTGACCAACTGCGGTCGCTGTTCAACGTTGTTCCATTTTGCCTTCCATAAACTCTGTTGCTTTGAGTTTCCCCCTTTATACTCTGTCCCTTCCATCACGACAACAAAGGGCACATCATCATGTCGGGCCGCAAGCTGGGCGGCGGCCGCATCTTGGGTAGTGGCAAGGGACTCGCTCCCCCGACACCTCCGAATGCGAATGCGCCGCGAGTTGGAAGCCCGCTAGCGGCCTCTGAGAGTACTGTGTCGATAGGTTCATCGTCCATCTCGCCGCCTGTTAGTGGGATAGCATCAGAACTCGCTGGCCCGGCCATCGGCGACAGCATCAGTGTTGGGGTCCAAGGCAAAGGCCCGGCTGATGGCGCACTCGTTTGTCCTATCTGCAATGAGGAGATGGTATGATGTGAAAAAGACAACGAGTAAAGTGTTTGCTGACTCGAAGTAGATGACGCTGTTGCAGCTGAACCGACACATCGACGACAACCACCAAGAGCTACCCGAGGAAGAGCAAGACGAAGTTAAGACATGGTTCGATAAGCAGGTCCTCAAGGCGAAGCGATTCCAGCCCCTCTCCCTCATCAACCAGAAACTACGAGGCCTCGACGTCTTTGAATCAAACGAGTCCAGTCCTGTACCGCCCTCCATCGCCGCTGCGAAGAGCCCCCTCGAAGGCCCCATCGACCCCGACGAACTCATCACACGCCAACATTGGCAACGATCGACTAGCTACGATCAATGTACTGACCCAACATGCGGCCGAAGTTTAGGACCGATAAACGGAAGCATCAACTGCAGAAAGTGCGGGCGACTGTTTTGCGAGGAACATACCATGTACCAAATGAAGCTGAGCCGCAGCGCGACTCATGAACCGGTCCGAGGATACTGGGCGAGAGTATGCGAGACATGCTTTAAATCAAGAGAAGGATACAATGATCATCAGGGCTGTTTTACGGACCACACAAAAACGCTTTTTGAACAAAGGAGGAAGAAAGTAGAACGACAGAATCTGGAAATTTCACGACTCGAAAAACGCTTAACAAAGCTCACGCGGTTATTAGCGAACCCCCCCGAAAAGATCACCCAATCTACCGGTTCTCTGCTCTCGCCAGTCACGTCTTTGGCAGGCCAGAAGAACGCGCGGAAACTCATCGAACAATCTGTCGTCACTTGGGAAGAGGATGCCAACGTTCACAAGTGCCCTTTCTGTCAGCAGGATTTCGGTTCTTGGACGTTTAGGAGACACCATTGTCGGATATGTGGTCGCGTTGTCTGTGGCGATCCGCAAACAGGCTGTTCTTCAGAAGTTGGACTTGATATCTCGAGCGGTGTCAACGGATCGTCAATTACTAACCATGCAACCGAGAAACCTCCTTCAACCGCAAACCCCGGCCAAGTCAGCGTCGATATTCGAATGTGTCGAGAATGCAAGCATACAATCTTTTCGGCCCGCGACTTTACGGCTTCTCTTCAGCATAAACCACCGGACCAGCGTGCATACGAAACTCTGCGGCAGTTTGAGCGAGGAATCCAACAGCTGCTTCCAGGATTCCACCGTGCGCTGTTGAATTTGCAGCCAGAGAAGAACGACACGGGAGAAATCGATCTTAACAAGCCACCACCGACGCATGCGCAGATCCAGGAGGCGGCCAAGATACGAAAACGTCTTGTGGACAGTTTTGGTAAATATGGCACTGCCGCTAAGCGTCTGCGCGACCTTCCCTCGGATAGCGCCACGCAGCGCCGTCTTCAGATGGCCATCTACACGTATGCCAGCAGCTTCCTTCACACGAACATGTTGCCGCTCAAGAGTCTCCCGCAATTACTCCGCTCACGGTCGTCTGCCTCATCCGCCACAGCCGTGTCCTCATCACGCCTCCTCGCACACACGCACTCTGGACTCCGACATTCAGAGCTCGCCGACCCCGATACGGCATCTCAGGCACCGAGCGAGGGTAGCACCGTGGTTAGCCAGCTCGAGGCAGAGGAAAAGGAGCTAAGGGAGAAGCTGGTTGTTTTGGAAGAGCAACGGTTCATGGTTCAGGCAATGGTCAAGACGGCACATGGCTCGAGACGTTTCGAAGAGGTTAGCGCCCTGTCGAGAAACGTGGACGAGCTGGATGCCGAGATCAAGGTGCTCAAGGGCAAGGTGGGGGGTGTTGAAGAGCGGTGGGAGGGTGTATACCGGAACGGCATTGCGTAGGCTGCATGACAGAGTGTTGAACACCATTCAACCCCAAGGATTATAATGAGATCCAGGGCAAGGAAGGATTTATATATTAGGGATAGGCATCACTCGGTGTTTATGGAGTTATGGCTTGGAGACCATTTGGTAGGTGTCCACGGAGCTAACAGACTCCTCACATTTCTGGGCAAACATTTTCATTTTTTCAAAGCTTGAGAGAAATCACAGCAAATAAAGACATCGTGACATGTCAATAGAATCAATTCTCGGTGCTCATATGGTTCGGTTGCACACCATCATCAAAAGATACCTCTTTCCAATCCAACGAACTCTTCCTACTTTATACCTTTTGGACTCTTTTTTCGCAGAGTACCTTGACGTAGCTGATAACATATAAACAAAAGCGTTTTTGCCAGACGTCCAATATCTCATCCAACAGAGGCCACATCAATGAGGCCAGAAAAGTAGACCTCCAAGAAGATAATAAAAACAAAAAACAAGGAACCATTAACCGTATATCAGAAACGCCGTTTCCCGTCCACCACGAGCTAAGGGAGGTGCTTTTAGGGCTCGGTGGGTATCAAAAGCACCGGTATACAAACAAAGAAAAAAGGTATGGTTTCGTACAGGCGAGGCAATAGTCATTAGAGAAATGGTGGAGCCGTCGAGGGTGATGTAATTGGAGGCGTGGCCCTGACATGATGATTATAGGGCATAGAGGATTGAAGGGAACACGAGGTGGTGCAGTTACTAGTGCACGACGCCCTCTACTCCGCCGAGGAAGCGTCTGACTCGACCAATCTCGAGTTCCTCGTGTTCACTTTCGACGGCTTTGAGTAGACCGTCGACGACGGCGTCAACCTCGGCCTCTTGAACACCGGTGCATAGAGCGACGACGCGACGGTATTTGACCTCGACGTCACGGCTTCGCCCTTTGAGAGCCGAGACCATCTTTCTTGTCATGTCACGACGACCCTGGACGGCGTTGACACGGGCGCGAAGGACTGCTGCGGAGGGAAGAAGACCTTCTCCACTGAAGCCTCCACCCGAGGTATCGTCAGCGGCCTCGAGCATGGCCGATAGCTCCGTCTCCCACGATGATGAGGGGTTGGGCTGTGAGGTACGGGATTGTTCCTGCATAAGGCGCACTTGCTCGTCCTCGCGGGCGTGCGATAGGTTGGACACCTTTTGTCGAGCCAGCTGTTGCTTCTTGAGTGTGGCAGATAAATGCTCGAGACTCCGTCGGGCTTCGCCGAGCTGTGTTGATGTTGTGCGAAGGGTGCTGTGTAGAGTATCAAGAGATGTCTGTTTCGACTTCATCTCTGTTTGGAAGGCTGAGCCAGTCTCGGTCAGGAGGTGAGTTATCGCTATGAAGAGTCAGTATTGAACTTGGGCAAACAAAACATCTTGACTTACAAGCAACAATCTCGTCGCTGCTCTCCCGACTTCGCTGACTTGACCCAGTAACACCATTCTTCTCGACATTGGTCTCACCATTGGTCTTGTCTTCGGTACTCTCGCCTCCAATGCCAAAGTCAACTGGCCTCAATCCCACCTTATTGGGAATGTTCGGGTCAGCGCCAACTTCTAGCAGTTGTGAGATGATGCTTCGGTTCCCAATCCGTGATGCAATATTCAGGGCTGTGTCGCCAGCGCTGTCCTGGGCGTTAACTATCTCACTCATGAAGCGCGCAATGCCCATCTTGGGAATGGTTGATTGTTGGCTGCTGGGAGCGTTGCCGTTGGCTTGGGTGTTTTGACTGTTGGGAACGCTGCCCTGCCTCACCACCCACTCCAAGAGGCTTTCAAGGTAATATCGGCTCGCGGCATTACGTCCCTTGACTGCGCTAGTGACCGCAATATGATGGAGAACCGTTCGTCCCTTTTGATCGCGAGCCTCAATTGTACCACCCAAGACTTCGAGGAGATCGGGGAATGACCCATGGTCCATAGAGTTGGTTACTAAACAGGCGCGCATTAATGCCGTTTCCCCAGAGGCGTTCACACGGGCTGGGGAGGCGCCGGCAGCAATCAGAGCGCGGAGAAGAGGCATGCGTGCGAGTGTGGCTGCCCAGTGGAGCGCCGTATGGCTCTGCAGATCAATGGGCATATCCAATTCGAGGGGGGTAAAGGTGCGGAGCATGTCGTGCTTGGAGGCATCGGTGGTGGCAGGTTCCATGAATAGACCCATCAGCATGCTGCGCTTCATCTCGACGTCGGGCGACATCTCATAAGGCAGAGGTGGTAGAGGTCCATTGCCTTCCTCGACGGGTGATCGATCCTGAACAACGCTTTGGGTGTAGACAAAGGACTCATTGGGTTCGGTTGGAGATCCTGGAAAAGCCGCGGCGTATATATCCATATTCTGACCATAAGCGCTGAAGCTATCGGCGGGCGTCATAGTCACACGCTGACGTTTTCGAGGAGGTTCGGGCTCGTTCAACTGCATCGCACTGTTTTGTTGCTGAGTCGAATAGGCCGAGTCGACCTGCTGGCCATAGTCCGAGGCAAAACTTTGCTGAGAGTTACCAGGGAAATCATCACCATTCTGCATCGACGGTTGGCGACTGAAGCTGGGCGCTCTTGTAGGGCCGTTGCGACTTCGAGGTCCCGGAGAATCAAAACGGGCTTTGCTGATGGCAGCAACGGCATGCGAAGCGGTGCTTGAGATGTTTTTGAAAAAGGTCCCTGAGAGCCCATTCGGCCTTCCATCCGCGCTTTGGTTGTACATGCGCTTGCGTTGAGCTGCCATGGCCTGCTCCTTTGTTGGTGTATTGAAGTCGCCTCGACCAGCAACACCACCATCCTGGCCCATGTCATACGTCAACAATGGTCGCAGTAGCTCCTCGACTCCGTACTGTCGGCAGACCTGAACACCGCGGTCAAATGTTATCCAGGTGCCTTGATATTTCCCATAGCCTCCTTGGACCTTTTCGTGCTCGCCCGTCTGGATCTCCTTTTCGAGGATCTTGGTTCGCTTCCCCTTATCGACTCCGGCAACCTTGAGGATCTGCGTGGCATTGAGCCATGAGTCGTTGCGACGGCGCATAACAGCGATGTTGTTGACTTCCATTTCGTATACATCGACGCCCGAGTACGATGCCTATTTGTAAATTGCTCTTGTTAGTGATCGCATAGTCCAGTAGATTTCTGTGGGGAGTTGCAGATGATAAAGGGTGTTGCGTACCGAATAGATCTGGGGTCCCTCAGGGTCTCCATTATAACCTCGATGGAAGGAGGCGGAGAGGCCGGATTGCGATTGTTGACTCATGTTGAAAGATTGCTGCGAGTTTTGCGATGCCGAAGGCATCTTTTGTGAGAACCAGAAAGTTGTTGAATGCTGTCGTCGTTGACGGTCAAGGAGACGAGGTATACGGATTGAGTCGTTGAGGGCGCAACAGCATCAGCGCCAATGCAAGGATCGGTCGAAGGGGTACGTGGAAGACGTCAAAGGCGACAAGAGAAGGACGATGAGAATTATATAGAAGAAGAGAAGCGCCTCATGAGGCTGAAACCGGGATTCTGGGACTGCCCATGCGCCTATCCGTCGTCGAGTTTCGAAGGTTTTGTGCGCTCGAAAAACTGGTGGTTGCAAAGAGTTGAGATGGAGTCGAGGCGAAATGAGCTCCTCGAGATAGCCTGCGCTGCAGTGGGCCGGGCGGAGTTGTGCAGCTGAGGTTCAGTGCAGAAGGGGTCCGAGGTACCTGAACGAGTGCCCTGGAGGGACTTGCGGGGGTGCTGAGGGGGGTGCTGTGAGGTGGCAGCTTAGCGGGAGGCAGGTCGCTGAAGAGCAGAAGCTGTAGTTGCGAGTTGAAATTGCTGATGCTTGATGGATGTAACTTGTTCAATCATCCGCTGCTTGTACAGATCAGAGAAGGGTTGGCATGGATTTAATTGTGCGCGGGATCGTAGATGCACGTAGGTTCTGTACCTGCTCAAGCGATGGCGCTCGTGCTCGTGTTAATTACATGCACGTCAAAGTAACCGACTACTAGGTTGTGCTCACTTGCATCAGTGGGCTTCGACGTGGAATAGACGACAGGACAGGACGGGATGCGTTCAATTAATCGAGACGTGTCGGTTTCGTGCTTTCGCGTCGTCGGGGAACGTGTCTCGCGCTCTGGGCGCGTAAAAGACGTGAACCCCGCTAGTTGAATGACCTCGGTCGACTGGTGATGAGGCCCCCCAGCCCGGCCCATTCCAGCGACCACCGTCACCTGCTGTTTCGAGTCGGCTCACCGGGAGACCATAGTTGTGCAGACGACCATGGTTTATGACGATCTCGGTCATTTGCCTCGAGTCCATGCGTGAATGGTTGAAGCCGCTAATGCAACCACTTGTTGCGACCAGCAACAGTCCTGGCCAGTCTTAGGTGTGGAACCACGTGGTGCAAGATGTGCACGGCATCAATGTGCATAAGACTTGTGCATTCATTGCCGTCGCTCAGAGCACGGTGACTTGGACAATGTTAAGGCGGAGCACCCAAGTTTGTGCACCACTGTGAAAGTGACACTGCATCTAGGCAGATGAGGTCAAGATGGATGTACTTTACGGCGTGCCATAGTGAACGTGATGAAAGTGATGCTCCAACCCAGCACTCTTAGAACACACACCAGAACCAATTCATGCTAACCTCATCACGAAATGACAGAGAGCTGTAACAATGCTATCGTTCAATTCTTTATCTTAGCTGACCTAGTATTCTTCTTTCATCTCTTTCGTGTCTTCAGGTCAGTATTCCATGTTCTTCACGGCGTAAGTTGTGAGAGCAACGCCTATTGCCGGAGTTCTCCCGCATGCAGCTCCGATATCAAAAATCACAAGCAAAGTTCCAGCTCCAAAGCCTTGGTCTGATTCGATCGTGAGCTTAATTGCACATCCTTGACATGACAATCGTTACTCTACGAACTTGACTTTTGTCTTTCTTTAGAGGCCTTGCGCCTCCATTTAATTCTTCATCTCCTCCCCGTACAATCGCCCACAATGCCTCGCCCAAACGCTGCCATCCCCGACTTCCTCCCACCTCTCCATCTCTACCGACATCTCCTCCGCGAATGCTCCTATCTCCCCCCGGCCTTCTCGCCCACTATCACTTCGATTATCCAGACTCGATTTCGAAATCACCGAAGGAATCATTCCATGAAGAAGAAGCATCGCGCCAAAGCCAGCAATGCTTTGCGCACATTGAGAGCGGCCAACAGTGGGGATAGACCGTCCATGGAAAAGCTCATGTATCATGGCTTTGGAAGAATGGGCTTTCGTAGAAGAAGCTTGGTTGCCGATTTTGTGCGCCCAGAAGGCCCTAAAGACTCGGATGCATTAGAGGCTCTCATTGATGTGAATGCTACCAAGGGCAGCCCTGGAAAGACCGACAGCACTGCTGCTGAGTTATCGAAGGCTTTGGATGAGGAAATACGCCCGGCGGGTCGATGGAACAACAAACCAGTACACATCAGAAACGACTTTTACGAGAAGTGGGACTTGGACAAGGTCACAAGGCTCCTATCATCTCAGCGGGATTTGCAGAAAAACAGCACTCTCAGCTGGCTCAAGCGGAAAATCAAGGGTTTGAAGCCGTCAGGGGCTGTCCCTAAAACCAACCTCTGGGGAAAGCCACTCGCTGTGAATGTTATCCGAGCGAAGGAGGCTCACTTTTGGCGGAGAGCCATTAACAAGATGATGGTCCCCTTGGGCAACGGCGAATGGGAACTGCTTGAGCAGTTGAGCCAGGGGGCACAGGAGCAGGGCGAGTGGAAAGTTCCCACAAGACGACCAGCCGCAAGCCCTGTACAGACCGTCGAACAAAATACTCTATCGAACTGGAACTGGGAGGCCTATGCGAGCCTGCCAGCTTCCAGGGTTGAGCGCAGGCCGAAAAAGAGCTCTTTCGTTAGGCCCGAGGGAAAAGACGAGGAACCGTACCAAGCACAGCACAAGAAGCGCGAGATTTCATCACGATGGTACCGTCGAGCATATCAACGAACATGGCAGTTTACACCAAAGATGGAACAGGATCCGCGGACGCTGAAACCCAATTTTACTTGGGGGACTATCAAAAAGACCACAGTCTGCGCATCTAATAGGCAGCTTTGTGTCTTTGATGGTGTCGACAAGCAAGGCCGGCTAATCAAGCCCAAGACCGAGACCGAACCATTAGACCAAGCCGCGGATCCCGCGCGTGCGGGTGATCACCTAGCGATCTAGCATAGATGCGCGGTCTATATCCAATGAATCACGACTCCTCTAATCCGTCAGGTTGGCCAGCTTCTTCAAGCCATCGCCATCCACTCGCATGCCGAGCCAGTCGTTCATCGCATAGGCGCCAATGCTCTCATAGAACTTGATGCTGGGCTCGTTCCACTTGAGAACGACCCAATCAAGACGAGCTCCCTTGATAGCAACAACTTGCTTGGCCAGAGTGCTGAGCAACTTCTTGCCGTATCCCTTGCCACGTTCCGAGTCTCGCACAAAGAGATCTTCGAGGTAAATGCCTGCGCTGGACCGCCACGTGCTATAGTTGTAGAAATACAAGGCCATGCCTACGGCGACGCCCTCGGGAGAGAAAAGGAGCAAGCATCGGGCAGGTCGAGTTGGCGCAATCGGTTCCGTGTCGGGGATGATGGAAGCGTCAGCGTTGGGCGAATCGGACGGCGCAAAGGCAATGGTGGCCTCGATGCTCTCGACGGTAGCCTTGTTGGCGTCAGGCTCTTTCTCATAGTCGGCAAGCTCTTGGATGAGCTGCACGATTGTAGGCGCATCTGGGAAGAGCTCTGGTTAGCATGACATAGCTTCTAGAAGCATCTCTAACTGAGGGGTAGCTCACCCTCCTTGCGTGCATGTCGAATTGTCGCCATTGTGTACGATTGGGGATCTATCCTGTATAGAAAAGCAAATACACCCTCTAGATGGAATACAAGACGCGCGAATCAAAAGAATAGCGATTGTTAGAAGTATAAATCGTGTTGAAAACCAACATCTCCAAATTTATTCATGGTGTTTTGACGTCTTTGGTGGGGCAGTATGGAGTTTCTCTCAGTGAAGGGCGCGCCTTCGATGGCGGGGTCTGGCTGCCCGGAGTGGGGGAAACGACCCGGGATCCCGAGTCCTGGGCTGGGCCTGGTTCCCGGGGTCGGATTTATGGCCTGCCGAGCCCTGCAGCTCGTCTATCACCATCTCTGAGACATTCACATCTGTCTTTCCATCTCACAAGCCCATCCTGGCTCTTCTCGGACATAATTCCGATTGCAAAAAAGTCAATTAACGCGCCGTTCCCAATTAAACCTGTCTTTTCCTTTTCGATTACACGTGCTCTTGGGGTGACGACCTTTGGTGGCGTGCATGGTTTCTGCTGAACACGAAATGAGGAATGAGAAGGCGCCGCCAATGAGGCTGAGAAGGCAATAGTCTCTTCGGTAGCTTTATCCCTGAAACTCAAAGCCTCGCGAGCCGAGAATCGATGGGTTCGAGACCCGCTGGTCGTTCTCGACCGTTGAACGCGTAACGGTCTCGGATATCTTGACTTAAGAGAATTGACAGAAGTATGCGATCCATGCGTTGCCTCATTGAGAATCAACAGCATGCATAGTGCCACTTAGTGGGACCCTTGAGGCATCATACTCGATACTAACGATCTCCTAATGCAGTTGAGTGACCAGACCTCCTCACTCTTCAGGTTGATCACTCAACCCGCCAAACCCATTAACCACCACACCCAGCCAGCCACTATCACATCGCATGGCATGCATCGCCCTTCAAGGCCCGTTTAGGAAATCAACGTCTCTGCCAAGCGGCGTGGCTTGCCTGGGATAAACGACGACTTCTCCCAGAACGGCCCGTGAGAGGCGGATCAGTCCGTCCGGGGGCTACGCAAGTGTCCTTCCACCGTGACAGGAATCCTGGGGTCGATCGGCCGAGACCCTTTGACTCCACACCGCGTATCTAAGTGATAACCGCCACCGTCTGGGATCATCTGAATCCAGGCCAGCCACGGCCAAACTCATTCACGCGGAATATCGAGAAATTGAACACCCGCTGTTCCCGAATGAGACCTTTACACCATACGCAAAAAGTCCCGTAGCTTTACCCCCCCTCCATTGACTTTTGGAGCTCCCCTCCCTGCTTGCAGCTGAGTTGCGCGTATGCCTTCTTGGTGGTTCAGCTCCGTGCCGTGTATCGCCATGATGAAGCTAGTGGCCCGATTTTGTGATAATCAGCTCAGCCAAGCATATACTCGAGGGATAGCTGAGAATGCATATTGCGTCAAGGATAGGGGATGGGTGAAGAAGGTGGTGGTATAAAGCACCTCGTCTCCTCGAGGGGTTCTGGTTCCCAGCTCTCGACTTCAGAGCTTCTTCTCTCAGCTTTTTCCACCTTCTCGACCTTCAATCGGGATGTTGGGATTACGAAAATCCTTTGACGGTACGCCTTTCTTGTCTACCGCACAACCTATGCTCTGTACAAGCTTCCCCAGCCCTCCGCCACTCCAGCACTCCTCAACCCCCAACTCAAAGTAGTCCCTCCTCTGTCCTTCAAGAGCCGTATCTAACATCCAGTCCCTCCTGTAGCCAGAAGAAAACGCCATTCCTCGTCTTCTTCCTCTCTCCGATCTGACGCACAAGAGAGCGCTTCCTCAACACGAAACACAATGGACGCTCTCAAGCAAGGTATCAAGGACTCCCTTCCCTCCTTGGGAAAGGACAAACATCACTCCGAGGTGTCTATGGCCGTTACGGAGACGCAAAACTCCGACAATGAGAGTGACCGAACCACTGTGGCCTCCGACCGAGCCTCCCCCGAGGTTGAGGTCATCAAGACCATGGCCACACCTACCAAGCTTACTGCCAAATCCAATGGCACCATCACAACAAGAACTTCTATCAGCAAGCTCGAGCATTTTGAGCGGTTGACCGAAGTTACAAGGACTGTCAAGAAATTGATAGTTCGTCTCGATGACTATGACGAGTCCTTTGTCTCCGAGATGGAGCTAAGGGATTATCTCCAATACATCTCGGATGAGCGTCTTATTCACATGCCTCGACGAGGCAGCGACTGGGATACAGTTCTCAGCACAGCTCAGTTCTTTGGCCTTCAGGTTTACACCTTTGGCCAAAAGTGTGAGAAGTTTGTGCATGGCGGCCATGCTTCTGCATCGGCTGCGCTGGCCAGTTGCCAAGTTCTCCTTGAGGTTTGTAACCCTCATGCTCAAGCTCAACATCATGCTAACTGTTACTTAGATTGGCCACAACCAGGCTAGAGCCCTCGTTCCCACCTTCATGGCTCTATACGAGCTAGCCATGCTCCTTTCCTGGGTCGCTCGTATCCATGAACTGGAGTACATGCCATCTCACATCAAAGAGGCTGCCGCCAACATCTTTTGCGATCTTGTATATCTCGTCGGCTCTATTGCTAGTCACTACAAGCAGAGAATCAGCAGCCTGAAGCCTGGCTCAACTATCTCAATTAGTCTTGACGCCGCCTTTGGCAAGCAGATTGACGAGATCTGGCAAGCCAAGGAGACACTCTGCGACCGTGTTTGGTCTTACAAGCTCGGCAACAAGGCTTTCTCTATCAGTCTCAAGTCTGTCCGCCGGCGACTTCAGCCATCGGCCCAGTCCTCAGTCAGAAACTCTCTCTACGATGAGGTCTATGAGCACCTTGATCGCTCTGAGGATACTTGCAACTGGATCAAGGAGCGTCTTGTCCACTTCCTTGGAAGCAGCGACAAGTTCCTCAACATCACCGGCTCAGCAGGTCGCGGAAAGAGTGTTCTCGCCGAGTGGGTTGGCGAGAGACTTGCTCGTCCCCTTGATCACAGATTCTACACTGTCCTCAACTACAACTTCCCATGGGACTCGCCCAAGGAGGCAACACCTCTTGCTTGTGTCAAGAGCTTCCTCTTCCAGCTGCTTGAGCGCAGCGTGGGCGACGTTGCTCTCTACGAGCGACTTGTCCAGGCCTTTGAGGTTTACTCCAAGACTTCAAATGCTGGAAGCCTTGAGGCTACTCTTTGGGATACCCTGCGCACTGGGCTGCTGGCTGCTGAGCGCGCAGAGACTTCCATTGTCCTCTTGACTGATGGCTGTGATGAGATGTCTGAGAAGAACGTCAAAGAGTTCCACCAAGCTCTTCGACGATGTGTCGCCGACCTCTCACGTACACATGTCATTACCTTTTCCCGGCCCGTCGCTGGTCTGAAGGAAGGCTCTAAGCTCTTCGAGATCACCCAGAAGGAGATTCATGAAGATATCGAGTCTCACTTCAAGCAGACTTTGTCCAAGTCTATTCACTATCGTGACCTGGACGTCCGGGAGCGCGAGCAGATCATCGAGAGCTTGGTAAACAAGTCCAAGGGCAACTTCCTCTGGGCTTTCTATGTTGGCCGTATTCTCAACCGAGAGGGCTCTTGTGACGCGTTCCGTGCCAGGAGCAAGGGCGTCAGCTCCGAGCTCTCTGATGTGATTCGCATCTCCGTGGACCGCTTGGATCTCCAGAAGAACGAGATGTTGCAACATCTTCTGTCCTTCATGCTCATCACGGAGAGTCCCTTCGCTGTTGATGAGGCTGCTCAGCTTCTTGCTACGGATCTTCACAAAAAGACCATGGGTGTCGCTACCCTCAACATCTCCAAGTTCGTTACTGAGCACTGCAGTGACCTGCTCATCATCCGCGGTGGCCGCCTTCACTTCCGCAACTCGTATGTTCAGTCATACATGAAGAGCCTTCTTGGAAAGTCGCTGCTATCCCACAAGGATGCTCATCTGCAGCTGACTCTTAGGATGCTTCTCTATGCACGCCTGAGCCTCGATGATGATCATGAGCTACTCACGGACGAGCTTGAGGACTCGGCTGTTGATGCTGTGTTCCGTCGACACCACTTGATGGGATATGTCATGCAGAACTGGGTTGTCCACTTCAGACAGGCTGGCTTTGTCGTTTCCAATGGCGAGATTAGCCTGCCTAAGGGATTCCGTGACATCTTCCCTGATTCTGTCATGTTTGCTCTTTTGGAGCGACCATGCTGGCGCCGTTACCACGGCCATCAGGATACCATTGAGCTTCATGAGCTTACTCTTCGTATCCGAGAGACCTGCTTCGGCAAGGAGCATGTTTCTGTCCTGCAGAATCTTATCACTCTTGGTCACGTCCACGTCACGTACTCGACAGCAGCTGATTCTTCTATCGTTGGAGCACGATTCTTCTACCGCGCTGCCAAACTGGGACAGATCATTCTGTCCAAGACAAACGTCATTGTCAGCTCTTGCACCCATATGTTCTTGACATACACCGAGACCATTGTCATTACTGAGCGCACGGAGATTGTGAACTACCGCGAGGAGATGATTCGCGTGTGGATCACGATTTGCAAGCACAAGTATGGATCGTCGAGCGACGAGGTCATCCACTGGCATGAGAAGCTCGCCAAGCTGTACATCTGCATCAAGGAAGAGTGGCGTGCTACTGTTGTGTACAAGGAGCTTTACGAGATCATCGTCATCCGCTACGGTAAGAAGTCTCCCGAGGCCGGTCGCATTGGCGCCTTCTTTGGCACCCTGGACATCGTTCTCCATGGTGAGAAGGGTGGAAAGGAGATTGGACAGCTTGAAGAGTTCATCTTTGAGACCAGCGAGGATCTTGAGATTCATGACCATCTCTGCATCTCTATGATGATCAAGCTGGCCAGGTCCTACTACTCCTGCGGCGAGATCTACCTGGCTGAGAGACTGTTCATCAGCCTCTGGCGCCGCATCTCCATCATTTGCCGAGTCAAGGCTAGTGTTGAAGTGCATGTTGCCAAGATCCAGATCGCGCTCGAGTACGTCAGGTTCCTCCGTGAGGTGAAGCGCACTGAAGAGGCGACCAACATCCTCATCTGCCTCTGGGCCGAGTATGAGCACCACCACTGCGAGTCTGAGACACTCGTCGTCTGGATCAGAGAACTCGGCAAGACCTGCAGGAGCTTCAGTCTTTTCAGCATCACCATTTCAATCCTGACCAAGGTCTGGGGCTGGTTCAAGAAGAACGGCAAGACTGAGGACGAGGAAGCTCGCAAGACTAGTATCCTCATCACTGAGGTTGTGGAGGAGGTGACTGAGACAATCATCACCAAGAAGACTGCCACCACGACCACGACTGAGGTTACAGAGACTGTGGTCAAGGAGATCTACGAGACTCATTATGAGCGCTGCAAGAAGACCAAGGTTGATCGCAGCTTTTTCTCTGCTTGCATGGCCCTGATCGGTACATACTTTGAGCACCAGAAGTGGTCCGAGGCCGAGGTCATCATCAAGAGAACCCTTGAGATCACTTGGAAGGCCATCTTGAGTACTGATACCAAGATTACTCTCCACGAGCACTCTTCTCGAGAATGTATCCTCGTGGCTCGACGCCTTGCTAGGTGCTACCACTACCAAGGCTTCTTTGAGAAGGCTGAGCACATTCATCTCCGCATTTACCACGCTTGTCTGGCTTCTCTTTCTCTGGAGGATGAGTGCCTTCACCAGTCTCTTCACGTTCTTGTTGAATTTTACGAGGAGCACCACCGCCACGAGAAGATCATCGAGCTCTACATCTCGATCTTGGAACGATACAAGAAGAAGCTTGGCCACAGTCATCACCTGACGATCAAGACATTATATTCGTTGGGCTACCACTGCAAGCTGATTGGCCATAAGGACGCTTACATCTACTATCGCGAGATTGTCACCATCCTCAACAAGGACATCAAGCACTGTCACCACGATGCCTTTGAGGCTGCTCAGTACCTTCTCCGCCACTACTACCACCGTCACATGTGGGTTGAGCTGCGGGACATCTCCGCCCTCATGTGGCAGACTGTCATTCACCATCGTGGAGGCCTCGTCGTGACTGAGGAGATCATCACCGAGATTTATGAGAGGTACACGTATGTGCTCGAGGTTCACATCAAGGTCGAGTTCTCCGTCCTCTACAAGATCTCGGTTGAGTACAAAGAGGTCGTGACTCATGTCTGTGGAAAGGATTCTCATGGCTTTTTTCTAGCCTTGATTGCCTTTGCCAAGATGTGTGAGAAGAGTGAGAAGCATGAGCACGAGGCCATCGACATTTACGAGGAGGTCATCAAGAAGACGACAACGACAAAGACCACCACGACTGTTGTTACCGAGACCACGGTGCACACTGTCAAGAAGCGTCTCTCCAAGTTGTACGTCACGATCATCACCTCGGGCAGGGAGACCAAGAAGATTCCCCTGGATCGGGCCATCCTGATCTGCATCGAGGCCTACGAGCATCTCAAGTTTACGCTGGGATGCTGGCATGAGGAGACGCTCCATCAGCTCCGAGATGTTATCATTCTGTACCACAAGTGCAACACCAAGGAAACTCACGCCAAGATGATCAAGCTTCTCGAGGTTTCCATCATCGAGATCATCACTACTGTGACCGTCACCACGGCCCTATTCAACGCCGCCATCTCTCTGGCTTCCATCTACGTGAGTGTCAACCTCACCAAGCAGGGCCACGAACTTCTCCACCAGCTGCGACACCTCATCATCTTCCGTGAAGGCATGCCGTGCAGCGACATTACGCTCAAGCTCGATATTCACGTGAGCAAGTTGGTGTTTGTCTTCTTGAGCGCCTTTGAGCACGGCCTCTGCAGCAAGGACTGCTCCATCACTTACTCGGAGATTATGGCGTCCATCATGTTCGAGTCTCTCCTGTATGAAGAGTACTCTCGTGTCATTACCTACGAGAAGAACATCGAGATCATCCTCGAGTGTGGTGCCAAGCTTCGTTGCTTCTGGGAGGAGCACCAACGCGTCCAGCTCCTGGCCATCCTCGACAAGAGGCTATTCCAGCAGTTCAAGACCGAGTACAACCTGTACTTTAAGGGCGTTAGCGACGAGGACGTTCGTCTCTTCTACCTCGCTCTCCTCTCCGAGCTCGGCAAGGACCGCAAGGCCACCAAGATCGACTTTTCCCTCCTCGCCGTCAAGGCCGGAAGCGCCAGGGTCAAGACCCTCCTCGAGGCCAACGACTTCCACTGCGCCAACCAGCTCGGCCGCATCGTGTTCCGGTTCGCACAGGGACAGAAGCTCTACCAGCGCCCCAGCTGCATCCAGTTTGGCTACAAGCTCGCCGAGTTCCTGGCCGGCATCGATGTGCCACACCCTGCTGCCAAGGATGAGAAGATGCGCAGTGAACTGTTGACGACTTCTCGAGATATCATGGCCGAGGTTCTTGCTGCGTTCCGTACTGCCAAGATCGACTTTGTTAGCTTGCGCTTTGAGGATGTCTCTGGTCTTATTCGTCTTCTTGGTGCTCAACGTAACTGGGATGAGCTCAAGGATCTGCTCAACCTTCTGTGGCAGTCTCGCGAACAGATGCAGCGATCTGGGGGCTGGTCTCCCTCCACCGTTTTGGAGATTGGCAAGCTCCTCATTCACGTCAAGTACGCTCGTAAAGATGTGTCTGGGGCCATCGACACGGCCGAGTTGCTTTGCTACAACTTGCGACGCAGCAGAGGCCGTCTCGACCTCGAGACCCTTGCCTTTTCTCGTCTCCTCGCTGCCCTGTATACCTCTTGTGGTCGCACAGCCAGCGCCATGTCGATCCACGAGTCTGTCCTGCGCGAGATGGGCTCATGCTGTCACGGAAACGAGTTTGGCGAGGCATACCCAGACCGACAGAGGCTTATCACCGAAGCTAAGCTGCATCTTGAGCTACTAAAAGCTTCGCACCATCAGCTTCAGGGCTGGACCAAGCCGACGATGGAGTTCCGCGAGGTTCACGATCGTCTGAACAATGGTTTGGGTCTCGGCCTCCCAGCGTTCGAGAAGTGGTGCGGCAGCGCACAGGACAAGAGCATCGAGGGGGGAAAGTACATACCCCCAAGCGACTGGCGACTCCAGAGCAAGGTCAAGCAGATCAGCCCGACATGGAGGAGAAGGTCAGGCCAGCCCCGACCGCAGAACGGGCTGGATGTTGTGCACACGGCGAACCAGTGGTGGCTCGTGTACTAAATGAAGATCAGGTGGTGTACGAACGTCTACGTCTGTCATTACGAACTACGGTTTCTTTTTGTACTATTACTTTGTCCGAGTATTTGGATCATGTCGCTCCTTGGGGATCTCATAAGTTTTTCGAGTGTCTAAGTAGTTCTTTTCCAGTAATATAATCGTCTATACCCTATCTCGCATCTCTATTGTGATTCTATGAACGTCAAGGCACGAATAGTCCACTTCATTAGTCGACATGGACTCATTAGCTTAGATGATATGGATATGTATCACATCTCGTACATCAAAGTATACATCAATTGACCTTAGATGGCCAGGGCAGCCACCAGTCCCATCAAGATGCCTCCAATATGAGCCGTCTTTGAACCAGCTGCATTATCAGCCGCCGACGGTGCCGCAGCGTTGTTACTTGATGATGCAGCGGCAGTCTCGGAGTCGGAGCTGCCCGCACCTGAAGTCTCAGCGGTTGAAGCCTCCGTAGTCGAAGTCTCAGCAGTTGAAGTTGCATCCTCCGTCGTGATTGTCTCTGCGTCGGACTCAGTCTTCGTCTTGGTAGCACTAGAAGTCTCCTCGCTCTCGGTCGTTGCTTTAGTTGTTGTCTTTGAATCCTTGGTCGATGTCTTGGTCGTATGATCGGTGGTAGTCTCGCTCTTTACAGTCGTTGTAGTAGTCGCTTTAGTCTTGGTGCTAGCAGTAGTCGAGGAACTCTTTCCATCCTCGGCGGCATTGACCCTCTCCTTGACCCATCCCGCAACGTCATCGGTAAACACGTCAAAGTAGTTCAAGTGCGTCTCTACCACGTCTCCCTGGGCGCAGATAGGATCCGTATCAACACAGTAATTGTGCAGCACATCACCATACTTGGCCAGATTGGCAAGCTGATCGCCAGGACGAGGGAAGAGGCCATCCTTGCCGGCGCCGCTGAGGACGTTGTAGGGCTGGTTGGCTGTGTGGCGCGTGTCTCCAAAGATCATGGCTGCAACGACTAGAAATGACCTATCAGTACGAAGCTGTATTTATATTAGGATCGGGCTTACTCTTGTTGGCAGGACGAGTCTTGGGATCCAAGCCCTTGTTAGGCTCCTGCACACAGTCTTGAAAAAAGACGCCTCCACCACCACCAAGAATATCACCAACCACATGACCACCCTGCGAGTAACCGCTCACGACGAGCTTCGAATCGGGACACTTCTTGTTGTACGCCGTGATCTGCTCGATACCATTCTTGGCGCCCTCAAAGACCGAGCCGCAATACGGCGCCTCGAGGGGGTTGTAGAACTGAATGTCCTCGTAGTCGCAGCTGTCTAGACCAGAGCAGATTGCGCCGGCGAGCTTTCCCTGACGACCCGGATAAGGCTCGTTGTTTCCCTTGGCGAGAAAGATGTGGACATCCTTGCAGTCTGTGTCGCGTGCGGCATGGCCTTGAGCGGTGGCCGCGAGGACCAAAGGGAGAGCGACGGCTGTCTTCATAGTGTTTGTACAGGATGAAGAGAGTGACGAGAAGTGACGACAGGACAAAGTTGGTCGCTCAAACAGAAACCCGTTTCATCAGCTCGGTTCAGCTGATCCAGGATCCCATCCCCCGGGAGCAAAGCCCGGGTTTAAAAGCCTGCATCTGTCAAAGATGGGACGATCTCTCGCCAAGATTGCAAACCGCCCAATAAAGTCTGTAAAACTTGGTTCTCGTTCCTGCGTCACCGCCTATCAAAGACCGACTTGAACGAGAAAATGCCCCGTATGGGCGGGTCTTTATCTCTCGGACGAAACCAGTTTGACAGGTTTAGCTTTGTTGGTGGAGTAAAATCCAGGGGGTTCGTTACGAGATTTCGAGGTGGATCGTAATCAGGTTTATCAGAGCTCGGCGATACCGGGCGGCAATTGAGTTTGGAAGATTTGTAGCTCGTCAGAGGATATATCAGTGGCGGTTGTGTAGAGCACGCTATGATTGAGGGGAGCGGCTCTCAGACTGAATCTTATATCATTCATTCATATTAGACAAGTCCAACATCTGGGTATCGTCCTATCCTATCTACAGCAGATATCTGTACGTCGGCGCATTATCACCAAGCTCAGTCTTTTCCTCCTCCGACAGCTCCTCCTGAGGAGGGTTCCGATCCCTTCTCTTGTTCTCGGTAAACACCACAATGCCGTACGTGATGCACGCGATAATCGACAAGACAGTAAAGGCGATGGAGATGGAATAACCAGGAATAAACTTGGGCGCATCCTTCTTGAGGAAAGCAAACACGGCGATGATACCACCAATGTTGCCGAATCCAACCTGCCACGCGCTTCCAATCGATCGTCGTCTGTGACCGCCGAGATTCATGTTGAACCAGCATACGATGATGGGCATGGCCGTGTACGCGCCCATGGCGACGAGGAAGAGAGCCGCGTATTGAACCTTGGTGTTGTCGTGAACGCCAAGCAAGATGGCAAAGCCCGAGATGGCGACGAGGATGGCAAAGATGGCAAACGCCGCGCGGTGTCGTAGCTTATCCGAGATGAAGGCGATCACCATGGAGAAGCCGAATGCGACAGCCCACGGGGGAACACTGTGAAGCTGCGTCTGCACAGGGCTGTAGCCGTATGTCTTGATGATGCCGGGCGCAAAGTAGGCGTAACCGTAGGCGGGAACAATGAGGCCAAAGTACATGAATCCTCCGAGGATGATCTTGTAGTCCTTCAGGATGTTGAGAACGTCACCAAAGGTTGTCTTGCGCTCAGCGCCAGAGCTACCCTGGTCGGCCTTGAGTCTTGCGGTGACATAGTCCCTCTCCTCGGGGGTCAACCACTTGGCCTCCTCTGGGAAGTCGGGCAGGAGGAAGTAGAAGAAGAAGCTGGCAAAGACGGTCAGAGCGCCTTCAAGGATAAAGATCCAGCGCCAGCCGGCATAGCCCCTCATCCCGCTCATCTTGCCGATGGCGGCGGCGAGAAGACCACCGAATGCGCCGGCGAGGGTGGTGCTGTTGAAGAAGAAGGAGTATCGGCGCTGGGCTTCGTGACGTCGGTACCACATGCCGATGAGGTAGAAGGCTAAATGATGTAAGTCAAGAGTGTAAAATTGAATGCGCTCAGCTTGACATACCTCCAGGGAACATGCCCGTCTCAAAAAGACCAAGGAAGAAGCGCGTCGCAATCAGACCGCTGTAGTTCTGGACCAGGCCCTGCAGGAGGGTCGTGAGACCAAACAAGAACATGTTGAGGCTCAGCCAGACATGGGGCTTGAAGCGCTTGAGCAGAATGTTTGAAGGAATCTCGAAGAGAATGTAGGGCACGAAGAATACGACGAGGGCGTTGTTGTACTGGGTCTTTTCGAGCCCAAGCTCGACCGAGAGATCATAGACGTCGGCATTGGCGATGTTGACGCGGTCTACCCTTGGTTAGCTATTGCGATGCGCAATGAGGGAGGCTTAACATACCCAGAAAGGCGAGCAGGTACATGATGCAGAGGAAGGGAATGACGTGAAGATCAATCTTGGCCATGAGCTTGCGATCAGTCGTGCTAGGAGGGCAGACGAGCTCGACGCCATCAGTGGTTCCTCCATTGCGCTCAGGGTCAAAAGACACGGGCGAGTCAGTGCCCGAAGGCTTCTCCTCACCGACGACAGCCATTGCTTGTCCTTTTGGAAGGCTTTTTGGGGCAATTGGCGAGTTGGGGAGAGAGAGGGAAGGGGGAGATCGACGGTGGTAAAGGTGAAGCTTTTAGAGGGAAGAGTAAGAGGGGATCGGCAACATATTTATTACAAAAACCCTGTTCATGTCTCGGAGCCAGTCCGCCGTTGGTTACACTTAATGCGCGAGTCACACACTCATCCTTCACTCTCATTCTTCTTCCTCGTTGGTAATATCCCATCACCCTGTGGATACAAACCGGTTCCGTCTCACGGATCCGAGGTCGGGGGAGGGATCCTTTGTCGAGTGCAACCTAAACTATTGCCTCCTCATGCCTCGATTGGGATTGGATAGTCCCCGCAAAGCAACGGGGCCCTCGTGGTCTACTTAACCTTGACTCTTTGCGGGACCCGTGGGGAAGAAAAGTTTGATTTGGGCAATAGTACGGAGTTGGTTGTGGAGGAAGTTGACCGATGTCGCTCGTTAAAAATTGAAGGATTCTTTTTCTTTTTGTCTTTGAGTCAGCCAGAAGACTGATAAGATATCGTCTAGGGTTTGTTACTACGTCGTATTACTCTTGACATTTGAAGGAGAGAGACAAGATCCTTGTTATGAGGCAAAGAGCGTGTGGTTGTTTTTCGGTGTCGGAATCAAAATCTCTGCCAAGGTGGGATCGACGCCACAGCCGAGGTGCCGTCTTGGGCGTCATCTTGGGCAAAGGCGGCTCTGCTTCCCCTCTTCTTCTCCAATTCATGCCAAGATGTTTAACTCATGAACAAGCAGAATCTTTGCTATTAGGAATCACGACTTGATACCTTTTCCCTGTCATGAGTAGATGTTTCATCCATCAATTCCATCCTCCATCCTGCATCATCACAGCACGGATCATCACTCAAGGACATGCATGCAACATTCCCATGCCCGTCTCCAAAAAGCCACAAAATGCAGCCTCCTGTTTGGCGCCCGCTTTGACATTCTACCACGTTCAAAAGAGGAAGCTCATCAAGAAAGCAACATCACAGGACGATCTTCCCCTCAGACCCCACGGGGAAATGATGCTCCCATGGTCGGTCCGCGGAAGTCAACTACGGGACTTTTTTTGCTTCGTCGGTCCGGATCAATGGACCGAGGATCGTCATTGTTTGCAGGATGTCGGGATTAATTCCGTCTTTTTTGGGTGTCTGGGAGAGATTTTGTCACTTGCACAAATCACTGAATCATGATCCTGGGAGTATTGCTTTGCACGCCAGCTACTGCAATGACAATAGATCTGGTTCAGCGGCTCTTATTCTGCAAGCAATTACAATGAAACCTCTCATTCCCTATTGCATATGAAGCAATTGAAGTGATTGCACCTCCACATCATGCGACATGATATCATGCTGTGCGGAGAGCCCACCTCTAAACTCCGGCCTTTATCTCCATAAAACAACATCACCAACACCCTCAAACATCAACAACCATGGCAGCTTCGGGACACAACAAGTACGGCCCGGGATACAATCAGGTCAGGCATCACGAATGGAGGACCGCTGAAAACAGCAGCAACCATCTGCTGCCCAAACTTCAGTCCATGGCCAAGGACAATCCCAATCTCAAGCTTTTGGATGTCGGCGCTGGCTCTGGCACAATCTCGACGTCGCTGGCGAGATATATACCTGATGGGCATGTCACAGCCACTGACATATCTGATGAGATTCTCGTCCGTGCGAAAGAGTTTGCTGATTCTCAGGGTGTCACCAACATCGAGTTCAAGCGCGCAGACGTCTTTGAGCTACCCTTTTCCGACTCGGCCTTTGACGTGACGCATGCGCATCAAGTTCTCTGTCACCTAGATACACCCTCTGAAGCTATTCAAGAGATGATTCGAGTGACGAAGCCAGGAGGTGTGGTGTCCCTGCGGGAGAGTGACATGCACATGTGGTGTTTCTGGCCGGAGATCCCGGGTCTGCTCAAATTTCACGAGAATCAGATTCGAGTGCTTGTAGCAAATGGCGGACAGGATAAAGGAGGACGTCAACTTGTATCGTGGGCTTTAAAGGCCGGGGTAGCTCGCCAAGACATCACGGCGAGCTTCGGAACGTGGTGCTACAGCGACCCCGAGGATAGAAGAGTTTGGGGTGAGTGGTTCCGCCCAAGGCCACTGTGACATTTAACTGACATTTACCAGCCGAGTCTATGAGAGAGCGCTTGATTGGGGGTCATACGCGCCGTAAATCTCTCGAGCTGGGTATCTCTACCGAGAGTGAACTTGACGAGATGGCACAGGCTTGGCAGGACTGGGCTGACACGGATGATGCGACGTTTGGATTGGTCAATGGCCAAGTATTGATAGAGAAGAAGTAGTTCAAAAGTGTCAATGGAGGAAATTATTTTGCAAGTATCACCCTTCAATATTTAGCAATCTTCAGCGCACAGCTGGTCGTCTTCAATATTCCACAGCCCTCCTGCTCTCCGCAGGGCTTACCAACCCAGTATATATCCCTTGGTCCAACATATTACCACTCACGCATTAATCTTCTGTATACCTGCAAATCTTGCCGATTCTCCAAATGCTTGTAAACGAGCCAGATGCACCAGTTCCTCACACAACCACTCGAGCACAGACTTCGATCCCCCTCGACCCAATCGACTTGGCAATCTTGCAAAGAGGTGCCCAAGCTCCCATAATAGCAGTGACACCGGTACATAGGATCATGGGCCCATACTTTGTAGCATATCCCATAGCGTCACCTGTCGAAATAGAGCTTCCCGCAGAAACAAGGGCACCGCTGACAGGGCCAGCGACGACAAACCCAAGACCTCGGCCACCCAGAAGCATCCCAAATACCAACGACGTATCAATTGTTGCATCATCTCCTTTGATTTCCTGTAGGGCTCCTGACCATGTCGAGCTGAAACCCCCAGCAAAGAAGCCGTAGAGGATGACGAATATCACCATCGTGCTGAGATGACGGCTTAGACCCCAGAGTAGGAAGACTGGGAGGGCGCTGCCTAGGGACGATACCGAAATTACCTTGGCTGCAGAAATCTTGTCGCCCAGCATTCCATGGATCAAAGATCCGGGCACCGAGGCAAGTGAAAACAAAGCCAGCAGGATAGGACCCGTAACCGACGAGAATCCAATCGCGTTGGCGTAGCTGGCCAGGTATGTGCTCGGCATCAAGTATCCCAAAGACTGCACGATAATGCCAATCTGAACCATCCAGAACGACCAGAATCCAAGGAAGGCAAAACTAATCGGTCGCGCACGTGAGTCGCGGCTCAAATCGACTCGAGGCTTCAGGAAGAAGAGTGTCGGAAGAGTCATTGCGACCGACGCGATTGTCCAAGATAGCAAGGTCGCCTTGAGTCCAAATCTTTGTAGTAGGGCGCTGAATAGGAAAGGCATGGCAACACCAACGGAGGATTTCCCTGCCCACATAACGCCGTACGCAAAGCCTTTTCGTTCGACGAACCATTCGTCCATGTAGAGGGAGATTGGACTGAAGAGAAGACTGCATCCGATAGCATACAGAACTCCCTGCGTAGCGATAAGTCCTGAGACATCATTGACAAAAGCCGAAGTCGTCAAGCTGACGATGGTGACAAAGAGTCCAAGAGGACCACACCACCTTCGAAGACGAGGATACCGGTTGAGAGCGATAAAGGCCAAGGGCATCATGAGGTACATGATTCCGGTCTGGGAGGCGCCAATGGATGCAATTCCGCTTGGTGAAGTGCTGAGGTTTCCGTGGGAAGTGTAGTACTCTTGAAAGATTCCAAACGAGACTGAATATCCTGTAATGATCTCGTGTCAGCTTCAACAGTGATTCCTCGACAGGAAGGCATACCCCAGATAGGCGCTTGTGCTATTGTGCAGCAAGCAAGAGCGACGTAGGCTCCACGGCCTCGATCAGTCGGTGGCAATGCATCAATAGTCGTAGATCCCTCCTCTGGCCTCGTCTCGTCCCCGCCAGAGCGTACGACTTGAAGCTCGTGAGAAGTTGTAGGCTCCATGGTTAGTTGAGTTGTGTTGAATGTCAACAGATGCAAATATTGAAATCGTTTCCCTCTTCTAAAGAGATGAAGTCAATAAATGACTCAGGATTGACGAATGCCCTCGGTGAAGAGATTTATTTCCTCTTTTGGTAGCTCCAAGTGATCTAAAGATGTCATTGTCAAAGGGCGGCCAATCAGGTCCACCATGATTCCGACATCGCAGCACATTTGAAGTATTCATGATCAGTCAACAATAAGACGCTTCAAAAATTGAAATTATAGTCAAATTGACAGCAAGTAATAAACGCACAATATTGTGTCCCTTGGCTTTCTCAAGCAATTGTCTTCATCGCTTGCCAGTCTGGCCCGGAATCCAGCCATCCATATTCTTTAATCAGATCGGGACAGCCCTAGCGGTAAGCATGTGCAGAGGACTTTCAACATTGCTTAAAGAGCCAAGTTAGAATATCAGAATCATAGGTAGAAACTTTTGTTTATTAAACCCAAAAAGAACCGTTAACGCCACCCTCGTACGCCTGAAGATGTCTTGTCCCATCTCTACCCGCCTCTCCTTTCCCTGTTCCTCCCTGTCTGAGGAACTAGGTTCTGAGCAACCTTCTTATCGTTGCCTAATCACGACGCGACACGGCCCATATGCCTTGCGAAACTCCCCCGGATAGCTTTCCCAGGTGGCTGAATCATCGCTCGCGTGTTCGGATCCGGTAAAGGGGTTGTAATAGCGTGGCTTGCGGCCCTGGGGTTGGTCCTCATATCTCCCAGCACCGTAGGCCAGTCTCGGGCCCATCATGGGAGGAGTGTACTTTTCCTTAGACTGAAAGCAACCCATGATGACAAAAATGGTGAAAGTGGTGTGTGTGTGTGTGTGTGTGTGTGTGTGTCTGAGTGCGACAAAAACATGGTCAGTATGTGAACTGGATATGGGCAAGACTGAGATACTTACTGTGGTGTTGTGGTTTTGTTTGTTAGTCTTGGAGTAGTCCTTGAGAGTACTTTGAGTGTGTAGAGGTGAAGAGAGGATTAGAAGAAATTCCAAATATCGAGATATCGATTAGATTTATATAGATATCTGAAAGACTGAATCCAAGAAGAAGGGTTAAATTTGTCAAGGAGTAAGCTTTTGACATGCTTGATGGGAAAGGTGTTGAGCAGTTGGAAAGTTGCCATGCTAAACTTAGGGATACTAACAAGAAGTGGCCTGGCATGATAGAAATTAGTTCGATGACCTTTCAAGTCTCATAACTAGGCAGTTACGGGGAGTCATCTGGTTTTCCCAATGCCAATTGGCACCAATGCCAGCTGAAACTCAATGCCAGTCAAAACTCAATGCTGCTTGGAACACAATGTTGATTAAATTCCATTCACTTTTCTTCATAGTACTGAGCCAGTGGCGGTGTATGATTTCTACGGTCCTTGAGTCAGCGGTGCAGTCTAGAACTAAGATTGAGGTACCTATGGAAGGATGCGATGTGAGAGAGATGAGGAAAGAATAAAAATTGGAGGTCTAGAATATTCCGGCGGCTGAGGTGATTCAAAAGGAAGGATCCTAGTAAAGTAAATACATCGTTTAATATTCTATCTAAAAAACATGGGATAGTTGTGAATTGCAGGTCGATCCTCAATAGATAACATCGGCTTAGAGCTGATGCGAGGTTGCTCATACTCGTGGATAACTTCAGTTCCAAATAGCCCAAGAATGAGGTGTTTAATACCAGCCACAAGAAAATTCACCCAGTGAAACTTGTAGAACTCAGTGCCTCGCATCGTTCTCCTTGTCCCTCTGTGAGATTAATCTCAACATGCTCCCTTGACCAATGTTAAGCTACCCTACAGATCTGGGCAGAAATCCGACGTGCCACACAATGCAAATCAATGCAATTGAAGCCCAGATATCTGTCATTACTTATATACCAATTCACTAAATGGACTCGGTTTAAGTGGAATGTGGCCATCTACTTGAGCGAGGTTAATTCAATGAGCGGAATACCCACGCAGATTCAAACTTGGCCATCATTCAACTTGGAATTTGGATTGACCCCCAACTTAGCGCAGCCCTAGAATTGCTTCGCCTTAAAGCCCTGTCCTTGGTCATCCTGGAGCCGTGAACGCGGATGGCCTAGGCCGCGATTGGACGCGTCGAGCGCGTCACTGATGAATTGGACAGCTGGCCATGATTTCGCGTAGACGCGTTACCTGACGTGACTGAAAAGTATTGATTACGTTTTTGACCGTGGTGGCCGAGGTCATCCGCTGGCTGAATGATAAGGGTGCAGGTGCACGGGCGTGGTTCAAAGTCCCATGATGCCCGTGCCTGCCTATCATGAGTGGGGAGGTTATCACGATGGCTTCAATGACGTAATCGAACCCGTCCTCTCTCGGCGTATTGCATTCTCCCATTGACAGAACAGATACCCATCAAAAATAAATCGAAAATTCGGTCTTGATCTAATAAATCCGACACTGGTCCGAATTTATCATTGGCCAGAATGCCCTCGAAATCGACCAAATCTCGACGGGCATCCCCCATTTTCAGTCATGAAAAGCCGACCAAGTGACAGATTTATCATTGGCTCCAAAGCCCATTCTGACAGATCAACCGTAGCCACACCTTCGTTTACTTAAACCCCGTCGATTTCTGCTGCCTTGGATTTCTTCTGGTTTTCTCTTCACGCTAACATCATCGCAGAAGTTGTGAGTATTCCCCTTGGTGATCGAGTATGATATGGCAAGAAGTCTTGCCCATGTTTTCTTCATTCTTATTCATTCGCTGATGATTTCTGTCGTATCTAGACGCATACGCAAACGCAAACGCTCACGTTTACGCTCACGCACACGCAAACGCACACGCACGACTTCAGAATTCGCTTCCATCTAACCATCTTCTTCATTCCACGAGTATGTTGACTCCCATGTCCGCTCTGTTTGATCTCTGCTAACTCCAAAGCTCCGATACCGTCAATCTATCGCAATGGGTTGCTTTTGTTCCAAGGATTCGAAGACCTCGCCCCCCCTCCGCGTCGACAACGATCCGGGGCTTGTTTCTGGTGCCGGAAGGTACTTGGAGCAGGTTCCTGGCCGCAAGCCACGCCTATATAACCCGTATACCGGATCTGAGCACGCGAGCGACGACTCGGCCACTTAGGAAAGGTATCCGGGGGAGTTTGGTGGGCTTCCACGACGCGTCCCGAACGGCAACGACAATCGAGCGCCACGTCCCGTCAAGATCAAACGAGCGCCGAAGCGAGCCTCCGTTTCCCATGTTCAATGGAAGAACCCGATCGACGAACGATACGAGTATTCGGTCCCCGGTCGAAAGCCCAGGCATGACAACCCGCAAACCAGTAGCACGAGCGCGAGCGACGACTCAACTATTGGCGACAATCCTCCGGGGGAGTACGCTGGACTTCCAGGACCCATACCGAACGACAAGGACCGACCGCCGCGACCCGTCAGGATTAGGCCTCGACCGCGACGATCGACCTTGTGGAGTGTGAGATGGAGTAGGTGAAGGGAGGCAAGAAGGCTGCCGAGAAGTGTGGTTCCCTCGATGCCGACGCGTAGACGACGGACGACCGACCGACCGACCGACCGACCGACAGAGAGAGACGAGGAATGGCTGGGGGAGGCGAGGATGAGTGCCGTTCGGGTTTGGTGTTCCATGCTGATGATTGATCATGACATTCTAACTGACACTATGACAGAGTGGTGGATGCTAATGTACTAACGTAGGTAGGAAACGGGGATTGCGCGGAGGGTGGCCTTGGGCGCGGATAGGGGAGGAAGGGGGTGAGTTTCATCCCTAGTGATTTGTCCACACGTACATACTGACAGTGAATTTCAGGGATAGGGGCATAGATGATGGAGTCTAGGTATGTGAGGGGAGAGGTGGAGGTTTGCTTTCCATAGCGTTGTTTTCCATAGCGTTGTTTCCATAGCGTTGCTTTCTATAGCGTTGTTTTCTGTAGAGTTCGGCTTTTCTTGTATCTAGCGTTTAGTTTTTAGATAGAGGATGGGCAGCGTGGATAGGGGGAGGGGACGGTCGTTTGGATAGGGAGGGAGGAGGGTTGGGAGCGTTGATGTCTACTGACTTTCTAGCGTTGTTTTACTAACCAGCGTTGTTTTTTGCTTTTTGTTTTGGACTTTGGATGCTGCTAACAAGACGAGTTCTGGACAGGTTTCAAGGCATAAGGGTGGGTTAGTGGGCTTCCTTCGTTTTCGCCCTTCGTCCGAGTTCGAGTCGATCCGAAAGGTACGTTTAAAGAGTTTCGTTTCAAGATCACACAGCGTTGTTTTCTGCCTCTCGTTTCGCCCATCACTGTTCGTCTCTCGTTTTAATGAACGCCGTTTGTCCCTTCGCTACCGTTCTACCGATCGTCATTCTTTTGTTCGCTTTCGTTTTACCCCCAGCGTTGCTTTCCCGACATTCGTTTTACTAACTAGTTCCTTCACGATGGGATACCTTGTTGTGCAGATTATGCTAACAGGTGTTTTAATAGGGAAAAAAGGATCAAGGGTGGGTTAGTGGGATTCCTTTTTTCTACGCCAGTTTGTGTTCGAAACCGGAGTGAAAAAAAGGTATGTCACGTAGGAGTGACTTGAGTATAGGTACTTGACTGATCAAACTACAACACCAACCGCACTGCCGCACGGACGACGATGCGGCATCCGAGCCCAAAGGTAATCTGCTTGAGTGATAGACCGTGAAAGAGACCCTTGAGTGACTTTGTGATAGAAGACGGCGATCGAAGGTGTACTAGCCCAACCTGTCGTACATTCTTGCCGTGAGTGCGTGTCGACCGACGAGAATGTTGCCATCTGACAGGAGGGCAAAGATGCCGAGAGGCTGGAGCCCCCATAGTAAAGCAAATAAGAATGTAGTATCTGAAAAGGACTCGAGAACATGATGACAACGCGTTTGTTGACCGCCTTGGATGGTGTGGAATTAACCTCGTCCGTCGACGGGCATGGAAATGATATCGCCTTGAGGATAATCGGACCGAGACGGCGTGCGGAGTCGATAAAAGGAGGCTTTGACTATAGTGTGAGGGGAATTCACATCCATATGATAGATCATCTTAAAAACCGATAAGTGTCTTGCCCGAGTCGTCGTGTGAGAAGAAGGCCAGCGAGGTAGAGAGTGGGGGAGGACGGCGGTGGATAGGAAAGGGCATGTTGGGGACTCGGTGGAGATACAACGTTATGACAAGGGTTCAATTTATTTTCAGAGGAAGATGGGATGGATGGGCAGGCTACAGAAAATGGGGAGGGGCGTCTTGATTGAGGAGCAGTGAAAGGACCTTGACGGACGGACAACACCTACACAAGACTCCAGCTGTAGGAGAAGATAGCAAGATTTAGCACAGCCCAAGATGAATATGGTGAGTTTTTAGTTGCTAACACGTGTTTGATTTCCTCGTGCCAGTTGCCTTGAACCATTTCATTGATATGGATGCTATCATCTAGATACTCATCACTCCCTCGGCAAGCAGCAACCAGGGGACAACTACCCTTCAGGAGAAGTCCAAGAAAGACGACCAACTCGGAGACCAAAGAAGGAGATCTAACAGCGGAAAATTCACAGCAACTTTCCGACTGACGACCTAATAGCCATGGATGTAAAAAAGCAGTCGAATCAACACGGCAACAGACGGAGCTCAACATTTACCCTGTCTCTGGAAATCTATAAAAGCTCACGGCTTTTCCTCCGGGGGACACGCATCTCTCTACCGGCCTCTCTTGGTTCTCCCCTCTTCTACTCTCGGAACGTTGTTGATCTGAAGAACCATCTGAGTCTTGGCTCCGTCTGTGTGAGCGGAAGGATCTTCCTCATTCGGCCACCTCCATCCTGGGGTGGGGTGGGATTGACGCAAGACCAAAGACGCCGAGCTATCTCCTCACTAGCTGCATGTCAAAGACCTCGGAAATCGGAAACTTGTTTACAGTGGATGGCCCATTTTGGGATAATCTCGCCGATTTCTTCCTCCCCCCCAATCCCCCACTCTTGCCTCTTTGGAACACACCCGCCCGGAGGCATCACATCCCGGACATTGGACGGCGGCACATGCCCCAGGAAACGACCTGCGGAATCGGGTTTCTTACCGTCTATTACCGTCCGTCACTTGTACCGTCCATCGAATGCAACCCATAATGCGGGGAAGAAGAGGGAAGAGTGGCTGATGGAAGACGCGGGGTTTGCTTGGCGTCGACTCGTCAACATGACTGAGCGGAGTTTTGTAAATCTTATTTGAACCCCGAGTTTTCCGTGTTTTGAGGAGAAGATCAAGTTTGCTTGGTATTCATTTTTAAAAAGATTATTTTGTTACATATCAAGGTCAAAATGGCTACCCAGACGATGAAGGCTGTCAACTACCAGGGCCCTTTCAAGGTCAAGGTTGAGGAGATTGAGCTTCCTAAGCTGCAGCATCCCGACGATGTCATTGTCAAGGTTACTACTGTGAGTTCTATTCTCGTCCTTCTCTCCTCGATAGATTATCAGCTAATTTATTCAAGGCCGCCATTTGTGGTTCCGACTTGCAGTATGTAGAATGCCATCCAGTATTAGACCATACTTACACCTACATAGCATGTACGAGGGCCGAACAGCAGCAGAGCCTGGCATCACATTTGGTACGAACCATTATGACCATCTACCTATTCAGTCGCTAATCCACGCAGGCCATGAGAACATGGGCATCGTCGAGCAGCTCGGCGAGGGTGTCACCCTGCTGAAGAAGGGCGATCGAGTCGTCATGCCCTTCAATGTCGCCGACGGTCGCTGCCGTAACTGCGAGGAGGGTCGCACTGCCTTTTGCACTGGCGTCAACCCCGGCTTTGCCGGAGGTGCTTACGGCTACGTCGCAATGGGCCCTTACCGAGGTGGTCAGGCTCAGTACATCCGAGTTCCCTATGCTGATTTCAATGCCTTGAAGCTCCCTGCTGGCAAGGAGCACGAGGCTGACTTTATCCTCCTCGCTGGTGAGTGCATCCCTTTGAATGTGCCATTCATATACTGACCATCTCTGGAGACATCTTTCCCACCGGTATGGCCTCTTTCTACAACCCCTCCTTTTGATCACATCTAACCAGACCAGGCTGGCACGGTGTGGAGATCTCTGGCTTCCAGCCCGGCGAGAGCGTCGCAGTCTTTGGCGCTGGCCCCGTCGGCCTCATGGCCGCCTACTCTGCTGTCCTCCGCGGTGCGTCTCGCGTCTTTGTCGTCGACCGCGTTCCCGAGCGTCTTCAGGCTGCTGAGAAGATTGGCTGCACACCCATCGACTTCACCAAGGGTGATGCAGTTGACTTGATCATCCAGAGCAACGGTGGAGAGGAAGTTGATCGATCGGTGGATGCTGTTGGATACCAGGCTGTTGGTAAGAGTGGTAACACTGAGCAGCCCAACATTGTGCTTGAGAACATGATTCGCGTGACGAGGGCTTGCGGTGGTCTCGGTATTCCAGGACTCTATGTCCCCAGGTAAGCTATCTTATCTGCTGTGATCATAACAATTGGTTGATAATATCAAGCGATCCTGGTGCTTCAGACGAGGCCTCTGCCAAGGGCATGATTAGCCTGAGCTTCGGCAAGCTCTTCGAGAAGGTCAGTATCCCCAACGTCCTCATCTATTATACAGCTAACCCTCCAGTAGGGCCTCTCCCTTGGAACTGGCCAGTGCAATGTCAAGTCTTACAACCGCTACCTTCGCGACTTGATCATTGCGGGCCGAGCCAAGCCCAGCTTCGTCGTGTCGCACGAGATCAACATCGACGACGCCGAGGTTGCGTACGAAAAGTTTGATAAGCGTATTGACGGGTACACCAAGGTGCTCATCCACCCCAACGGTGGCTTCTAAGGTGTGTTTCGGGGTAGGAGTCGAGGTGTTGAGCGCGGCGCATGAATGAAGAACGAAAAACGGGTTGGTCAGGCGGTTGATGAGTTGAATATGAGCGACGATATGAGTCTAGCTTTTCAGAATGATTGACGAAAAAATGGATGAAACTTTATAGGAGGTTTCCTGGGTGACCAAATTGTATATTCCGAAAACCGTTGAGCCTGCTTTATTTTAACCTTCCTTCAAGATGATATAGTACATGAACTGTATCCTGGCATATGTAGAACGTATCTTAAAGGGTCACGCGTGTTCTGCTTTCCAGAGTCCCGACCTCATTATCCATGTTCTTGTTCGCGAGTTGTTCAGACCTTGAGACCTAATAGGTTGGACAATAGAGACGAGTGGCTTCCGTATAAGATTGCAAAGTTGTGTTGATGCTTTTCCAGATATCTGATGGCAGATAAAACGCCGTCTTGGTGATAACAAAAGGCAGCGGCAGCCGATCTCGAGCTTCAAGAGCATCAATCGATAACGCAATCGAGATTTTCTGGCGAGAAATCCAAGGCGACTTTGATGAAGCAGGCTCGGTCTGTTCTTCTTCATGATCGTTGCTCACCATCGGACCTCAAAGGCTTTGACGAAAAGGGGCTGCAATCAATGTGCCATACTTTGGTTTGAAATTGTTCACCACATTCCACCAACATCTTGGGATCTCACGTGAAGACATGATGTGCGATCATTTTTCCGTTATTATCAGTTCGTCATTGCTTATCGGTCCATGCATTGTTGTTGCCTATTGTTGTTCTCGTCACGCTATTGTCGTTCTCGTTGTCCCGTTTATTGACCATATCGGGGGGTTTATCGCACTGACCTGATGACCCTGATGGGTAAAACAAGTAGCGAGTCGACTGCTGCATCGTTTTTCAAGCTTTCGTTTGCATCTCGCAAGTCATCACGCGTAACGACGCGTTCGAGGGAATCTGAAACTTCTGACGACAGCCATCCTTTCCCAACAAAAGCTTGTATCTGAATAGAAATCAACCCGAACGTTCTCGCTACAGCAACCAAACGTGAGCCTCGATTTGAATTTCCTTTCAGGTATAAAGCTTGCTGGCACCGTCCCTTGATTCTTCTTCTCTTCTTCCCCATCCGACCCCGAGGCGGCACGGTGGTTCCTCCTGGACCGCACCGGCACGCTCGTTCTCTCGTCTTCTCAGCAATTTCATTACCTCAAGAAGGCTCTGCCTCATTCATCCCGCTACGCTTTAATCTTATCGTCCCCCCTCTTCGACCGCCATCCGGACTCTCCTCCTGCAGCGAATGAAAGGGTCTTCGCCGACCACAACACCGTCCCTCATCAGATCTGACGAGATTTCGTATCCGTCCAGACAGCCTTCAGAGTCTGATTCCTGGCGTGGCTTGGCCGTGGTAGCTTTTCTCCACCCCAGCGCCTGACTTCTGAACCGTCACCATCATGTTTCCTGTCAAGGAAGTCCTCGTATCCCAAACATGGACGCTTGATGAGGCCTTAGGCGACGCCCTGTCGTTTGCCCCCACCTGGCGAAAGCCAAAGAAACCCAAGGTCTTCCTCCCTCAAGCTGTTCGCCCCGGGGAGCCTCTGGAGCCCCTGAACAGTGGCCGTCGGCATGTCGTCATTGTGATGGACAGCCAAGGCTTCAACTCAGTCATCAAGTTGCCTCGCGGAGGCGACAACCCTTTTCTAAAAACGGAGGGCCAACTACAAAAGATCGTCAGACAAAGATTCCTCCAATACAACTGCGAGATCCGCATCCCGAGGATCATCTACTACGATGATCGTTGGCACCCAAAGGACTGCCTGGGAGCCCCTCGCGGCCTGTTTCATGCACACAACGCCTTATGTATGGAACGGATTCCTTCCCTATCCTCACGAGCCCGATCACTTCTGGTAGAGAAGCTCATACCTGAAAGCGAGCGACAGGCCGTCCGGGCCAACCCATTGAACAAGAAGCTACTCGCCAGAGTTTATCTGGGCAAAAGCGATTATGTCAATTCGGCGCGCCGAGTTTACCAAAACTCGGAGACGTTCACGCTCTGTGACGTCGTCTTGAGTGTTAAAGATTTGTCTGACATTGGACTGGATCTCGACAAGATCGCTGGGGGCATGGGGAGCGCCCTAGCTATCATGCATTGGTCCGCGATGCTCGACGGCCGAGGCGTCGAGTTTGTACTCGGCTCGACAGAAAGGGGCCAGAATGCCCTATGGATGCACGATTTCGATCGTTGCAGTTTTATTGGCTTGGATATTGCCGGAGTCTAGAAGACTTTTCGCGCTTTTCGACTCAACGCGCCATTTTTGCCGCGACAGACGGTATCTAGTCCTCGCGGCCAACTGAATCTGGACATCTTTGTCTACAACTACCGCAGAACGTCCGCGATTATTTTGCAGAACGAAAAGGTCGACGTCCAGAAGCTTCCATCCATGTTTATTGAACTTGTGGAAACCGGACAGTTGGCCACGCCTTCCGATTGAGAAGGATTAGTGGTGAAATGGACCTGGGCACAACCAGCACCAGCACCAGCATCTGCTGCGGCTATTCGCACTAGGGACATCAAGCACCGCGCTTAGATCGAGACGCTGATTGTCGCGACACCCACTGAGGACAAGGAACTCCCTGATGGCTAGAGCCCTAGTCAACACCCATTCTACCGAAGGTTCAAAGAGTGCTCTGGACGGGTGAGGGCATCGTTCGTAGAGGTGGTAGTGGGGAGAGCCTCTCTGAAGGAGGAAGAGCCTTGGTTCGGTTATTACATCGGCGGTCTTAAGAAATCTCCCTCTCGACCACTCAAACCCAGAAGCAAATCAGTACAGGACCGCGCTCGCGTGCCCTCCCGATACGCTGACCCTACCAGAGACAAACCTTGAAGCTGCTCTGAACCACCTGAAGCTCATAAGAAAGACGGCAGCAAAGATAAGCTACCAGGTTTACCAGCGCGTGGTTTGTGCATGGATCGCGCTTTGGACAAGCGAAGCATGAAAGTGGGAAATTAGCAGGGCTTTTCTTTTATTGGGTCTTTTAGGCTGGTTGGTTTTTTATTGCATTTCCTTTTGTACAGTGGTATGGATAATTGAGTCTTTGAAGTGTATCAATTCTGTCCTTTGAATGAACATTCGTGAACAAGACATCGCTCATGAAAAACTAGCAAGTGATGACATTGATCACAAAGAGGCTCACCGATCCTTCCTATGAACATGCCCCAAAAGTGAGACATTTCGGACAGGCACATGTGTTCTGTCATCACCGCCTTGGTTCATGGTGACCTCGGGCATTCAATGAGACATGTTGTATCCCTTGCGTGTCTCAGGCCCATGCTCATCCCAATGACGGCACACACCGCTCTATTTTTGACTCAAAAAGGAATCTAGAGGATTCGCCGCTATTCATGTCAAGCTTGCCACCATTCTTTCCCCAAATTGAGCTGTTAGGTTCTATGTTCTAGTGGCTTGACAATCATTGCGTATCGAATTCCAACGGCGCGTCAATGTTTGAGGCGGTTTCAAAGTGCAATCACGTGATAGAGGTCAATGCAGGGTCAATTCAAGGTATTTCATTGAATGTCTAATGCGGCTGCAGATATGCGTCATGCTGCAGGCATGCTCAATTGTGCTGAGGCTTGTGTGCTATGTCCAAGTGCGCACCTTCATCCTATCCCTCCTTCTTTGGGTATTAGTCGTTAAAAATGAATGTCATGGAGATCGTAGATCATATCCGTCCGTCGTCACGGTCTAGTCATGGATGAAGAGTGTTGTCGTTTCCCAAAATAAATAGCCCAGATCCAACGCCTTGTACTTGCTCTGCAAGATTAAAAAAGTGATGCCCAAAAGTCATGATGAAGAAGAGAAAAAAGAAGATCGTTGCGAGGTTGAGTACAGGCTTCCCTTACAGGACGGCGCTGATCTCGAGGATGGGGGCCTTGAAGGTGGTCTTCTCGCATGAGATCTTCTTGTTGGAGTAGGTCTTGGAACCGCTGTTGTAGTTGGGGTTCTTCCAGTTCTTCTCCTTGCACTCGAGCTTGACGTTGGTGTTGCCCTTGGCCTCGAAGCGACCACCCTCCTTGAGGCAGCTCCAGGACTGAACGATGGAGAGCTTGCCCGACTTGCGGTCAAAGGTGAAGGAGGCGGCGTCGCCCTTGAGGGGAACGTCGCAGTTGTAGTCGGTGGTGCCGTAGAAGAAGTCGTTGGGCTTGTCAGAGGTGGCAGTGCACTTGGCCTTGTAGTTGAGGACCTTGTTCTCGAGGAGGAAGCTCACGCTGCCGCTGGCGGTCTGCTTCTTGGGAGTGGTCTTTGTGATGGTGGCGTGAAAGTCAAAGTCGTTGACGGTCCACTCTGTGACCTTTGTACCCCTGGCCATGCAAGAATCGCTCTCGGCGCGGGAGGTGAGGGAGACTGTGGGGAGGGCCACGGCAGATGTGGCCAGGACGAGGAGAGTGGTGAAGAACTGCATTTTGGTGGTGATGTGTAAGTTGTGTGAGGAGAAGAGTGTTGCTGGGCTGTTTATAAGGTTGAGAAGGGCGAGGAGGTTGGTTATTTATGTGTCCGAGAGAGAGACTGGGCTGAGTGGGGTTGCTGAGGAGATGTTGATCTTTTGTCTTAAGGTGTAGATCGATGATGTTGATGGTGATGAAGAATGTGTCGACAACGGCGGGCCGTCCCTTCTTTATACTCGAATCTAGACCGATAACTCGTTCAACATGTCGTTGACTGCATTCACAGCATTCTCTAAAAGAGCCAGAGAATGGAGTGTCAAGTGACGTAGCACACATCTCGTATTCCCGCAATCCGCGGGAAGCTTGGCTCCAAATCCGGGACCCAGGCCCGTAAGTGGGGCCGTCGACTGCCTGCTGGCCCTCTCAGCTCGGCAGTGGGCAGAGGCGCACATCCCAAAATAGGACCCCAGCCAAGGGTAAAATAGCAGGGGTTGGTTGTCGGATGGCAAAAGAATATGCATGACATTGAGTTTCCCTGTCCAACAAATGCTCATACCACGTTGTATTCTTTTTTGGGACAGAGAAAGGAAGCTGGTATTGGTTAGACGCACAGTGTTAGTTCTCACTGTATTACCTGGCTGGAATTCCATACCGAATAGCAAATATCGACACCCGAAATAGATCCGCTTAGACGGAAGCCTCTGTATTCCAGCGATCAACTGCCCCGCCCGAGCTGACGAATCCACACTGTAGATTCGTCCTTCCAAAAAAGAACAACTCATCAGTCTCTCTGCCTTGATCTTTTGACTTGCATCCAACAGTTTTCCTCTCAAGATGCAGGCATCAGTAGCATTCCGCCTTGTCCTCGGCTATTGTTGTCAACCAAGACGGATTCCCACAGCCTCTTCCTGAGTTATGCTCACGGGTCAGTGCCGCTCCGTCTCCGCTCGCTGCTTGCATCATGGTTGGACCAGCACATCAGCTATCCAAGCTGGGGCCTCATGTCCATCACCGAAAGGACTTTTTCAACTCGGCGACACCACGATGGACTATCGACGGTGAAGTGGATCGGATCACCTGAAATTCTCCGTGCCGCCCTGTCCTCCCCGCACGCTACTGTCCCCTAGGGGGCTGGCCAAGGCGGCACGTCGGAGGATCGACCACTACACTTTGCACGAACGACCGTCGGCCGACGCTTGCGTCCAACACTTCAAACTCTCCGGCAGGCGACATCAGGCGGTCGATGCATGGGAGTTTCCAGCATTGCCACCATGTCGGTCAAGAAGACGGTACACCACCCGTGAAGCCATTGGTGATGTTGTGAAACCAACAAAGAGGAATACACACAGGCGACGCCTACATGCATGCAAGTCTACTCTACCGCATGCACCGTTTTTTTCGGGCCACCGGTAGCACCATTAGATTAATTGCCTCGTGGCCAGGTGATCCTCGGCTGGGCCGTGTCTCGCCCTGGCAGATTGGTTCTGGACTCTGGCGCACGGAAAGAAGGGTCGAGGAATATTGAGGAGGCTGGGGGACCTTCCATGCAGCGACTTGCACATAGTGCAAGTCCATCTTTGGGTGATCGACGAGCCCACTCTCCCGCATAAACGAGGGTGCAAACCGAACGATTTCACCTGCCCACAGGGTCTTCTAGAGCTCTCATTGAACGCTGAAGAAGGAGTAGGAAGCTCAGCCTTTGTTTCAGCTTTTCTTGTTGCTGACCCAACAGACGTCATGCTTCGGGGTCGGCCGAGCCGGGACAATCGCAGCGATTGACTTGTTCTTAGGTGTACGAGCCACTTCACATGGCGGCGTATCACAAACGACGTCTATTTTGGATACTCCTCCGTAAAAGGTCACCGCCTGTAGTCAACTTCAGCAAACAGCAAACGCATATCCGGGAGAGCGGTCTGCGAGCGGCCGGCTGCTTGCTTGCTTGCTCAATGACACGGCTGCTATGGGCGATGCCATTGGCCGTCAGTCGACCTATCGACTCTGTGTCACCCCGCGAGCCCGCAGGGTCTGTCCCCGCTGCCGGTCGTAAATCGCTTGCATCGTCGTGCTATGTTGCTAAACCTGGCATCGAGCCATGTCCGCAGCTCCCGTCAGAATCACTTGTTGGAGCAATGGGCCAAGAGTTTTCTGGTGGAGTTTGCTGTTGGTCTTTTTGTGGTATCGATGGTCCTTTTGCGAGTGCACTTTTGTGAATGCTGTCAGATCCTCTCAGATCCTCCACATCCTGCAGCGGAGCCACGGCTATGTGAAACATCAGCCTCGCCGCGGGAGGATAAGGTCCTCGTACCGGGTGGACCTCCCGGCTGGTGAGGTCGGGAATGGCTTGCAATATACCGATGCCGGAGCCCATGACAACATGCCTGATCCCGCTACTAACGCAGGTCAAATGGTCTTTGTACCATGGTAACTCGGTGGTGTGCCTCACCGAAAGTCAGGTACCCGGCGGTGACTGACCTTTATGCCTATGCCGTGGACACCTGCAGGAGATCAAAATTGACGACGTCAGTAGTCGGTGTGTAGTATCACAACTCGTCTACGGATGATGGCATCGAGACCCTCGTCGATATTATATTTAGTGACATGGTGATTCGATCCATCAAACACTGTCATAATTGTAATCTTTGAGACTCCATTTGCTTCTGTTGCAAACATCCCCCGAAACGGCAATCGCTTCGGCCTGCTGCGTGTCGAGTACAGACCCAGCAGATGACGTTTTACGAGGCCGAAATTTGTAGACTTGAGGAGTACGTTGCGTCTGATTGTGGTTGTTTGCAGAGTTCCGGGCCTTTTATATGCCACGTCCTGTTGGACGTGACTCGTCTCGGGGACAACAAGTTGCAACTGCGTGCCGCAACATATTCACACTCGAGCCACTTGCATTGGCTACTGTCCATTTCTTGGACATGGCTTAGGAAAAAATGGTGCCATATGACGAGCACATGCTACTTTTTATGGTACGAAGCTGCCACGTGGGATAGTCAAAGAGCCACTTGCGTTAGCATTGTGTTATTGTGCTATGATGTATTGATAATGTTTTTATTGCGGTTGAAACTTGGCCCTCGATGAGACAACTACATCAGAAGATAGTGGGATAGTCAAAGAATGATTCCGTCGGCCATGGTTATAGTTGTAAACATTTGGGAGCACAATAATCGAAAAAATACTATTCTTACATCACCTCGCCAGTTCCGACTGACTGCCTCCCTCCACATGCTATCGTCAACTATGAAAATCCCCAGTACGCCACTATCTCCTTAGGTGTTGGGACAAGGATAGTAGGGTAGTGCATCGAGAAGCTTATCCTTTTAGGTTGAAGACAAGTTACTACCGTACTTCCATCCACTCCTAGCCTTCTCCGGCGAACATGCTGGGGTCTGGACGATTCCAGCCGTTCTGATGTCAATCTCCTCGGTGTCGTCGCCGAGGAGAAAGTTGTAGTTCTCAGCCTTGGTCATGTCGATGAAGCCGCCCCTGTTCTTCTTCCCACGAAGCTCCCATCTCGCAACGGCCCTGGTAGCATGTTAGTTGCAAGCCCTCGGTTTAGATTTCTCCGCCTACTCACCCCGCAATAAGATCCTCCTTGGTGATCCCTGACCACGCGCTGCTCGAGTTGAAATTCTGTATATTCCAAGGCTCAGTGAAGTACCTGTCATGGCAAGGGGGCGCTCCGCCGTTCGCTGGAGGCGAGCCGTTGCCGCAGCGTGTGGCATCGCCGTTAGGGGCGAGGATGTAGTAGCGCCGGCCTTTGTAACAGTACCCCGCGATCTGTTCTTTATTATAGTTGCAGCCCGGCCCTTGATGGGTTAACTGAGCCTGAAGATCGTAACAGTACCCCATCTCCTGCGCAGTGCTGGGAGCGATGTAGTCGTTGTCGAGAGGCCCCACAGCGTTGCAGTCGTAGCCCGAGTCCATGACAAAGGCGGGTGCAAGCCCGGCGCCGACTCTCCACGTCTCGGGGATCAGGATCGCGTGAAAGACTCTTGTGATTTGAGCCTGCAACTCGGGCATTGAGACCTTGGTGTTCTTGTTGTTGGAGCTGTCCCCGGCTATCATGTCACCGAGGTATTTGACCGACTTGTCATCACCCCGGAACACCTGTTTCATGAACTGAGTTGTCACATTTGTCAACATGAATGAGAGATCGCCGAGAGTGCCGGCAACCTTGGCTGAGTCTGATAGTCTCTTGCTGTTGAATGTCAGAGCGATGCAATCTCACTATGAATTGACAATACCCTACCTGTTTTGAACATCCTTGGCAATTGTTGCTCCCCAAGATGCCGAGTTGGCAATGAGATCCTTCAGGCCATCCGCAGGGGGTGGTGCACCGTCTCGTAGCACCAAGAAAATTTAGCAACAGAGGAATAACTATGGTATATGCCGTGTATGATGACTTACTTTTGTTGAATAAAGGTGCCGAAAACATGCCCAAGGCCACTCCCAGCATATCCGCGACAAGGTTGAACTGGGCTGAGTCGTCCACTGAAGGTGCAAATGTCTCTACCAATGACTCTAGTTTTGACTGTATTCCGTTCTCGGCCAGCTGAACTGCCATGTACAGGTTTGAGAAGAGCTGCAGCAGATGTTAGAATAGACTTGATCACTTGCAAGTCAATGATTGCTTATCGTATGCAACGCGTTGAGAAAATTCAGGATGAAATACCCAGCAGGCCCTGCATCCTCAATTGCGGAGCACTTTTCGACTTGCCCACAACCGTTTGCGCCGGCAGAAATCACAGCATCATTGAAGCTCTCCGGCCCGTCCAGCAGCATCGACGCGGATCTGGTAAATGCACTTGGATACTTATCCACATCGATGTCCTCACCGTCCCTCTCCTTCAACCAGTTCTGGACCACGTCCCTCCAAGCGCACGGGGCCCGCAGCTGGTTCCACCGCTCAATAGGCTCCATGGATGAGTTAGTGACGGCTTTATTCAGGCAGTCAAAGCCATCTTTACTCATCCACTTGCACTCCAGATCTTCCTCGATAATCTCGATAAAGCTCCCACCCTCCGACCTGCCAAACTTCTGTAGGTCGACAGCCCAGTCGGTGACGCCACCAAAGTTGAGCCGGAGGTTCCCGTACAGATGCCCTTCCTGGCCAGGGACTCGGTTGAGGAACCGAGGAACTTGCACATAGGACCGGGGCACCCTACCTTGGCCATCTTGAATGATCTACCATAGCTCGTGGCGCCAACGATAACTTTGGTAGACGGCACGCCGGCTTTGGTAATCATGGATAGGGCACTCAGGGTTTCGGTCAGGTTGACGTGAGAACGCAGGCAGTCTCCCTTGAGATAACCTAGAGAAGCCCACTTGTTGTCATAGTCCCATTGGCCGTGTAGGTTATAGGCTATGTAGATGATGTAGTCGGCGACCTTGGCCATCTTCTCGATGGGATACGGCTTCAGGCACCAGAAGGAAGCTGGGGCCGCAATGGAGAGTGATTTTCCGCGGAGCTGAGCCTTGAGAAGCGTCAACATACCGAGGTAGTTGCTGCCGTTTGTCTCATAGGCTGGTGGGATATTAGGTATATCTGAGGCCCCGGGATACTCCCAGTCGCTATCGACGCCGCCAATGTCATGGCTCTTGATGAATGCGGCGATGTTCTTGGCGACTTTGAGACGGTTCTGCTGCTTGGCTGCATTGCGAAGGATGTGGTACTTGGTAGGATGTGTCGAGTCTACCCACCCACCAAATGCAAGGATGCGGTTGGGACCCTTGAGCTTCTTGAACTTGTTGAACTGGTAGGATACCTCGCTGACATCGACCTCGAAGCTCTCGGTCAGTTTGGCAAAGGAGAAGTAGACATGTGTCAGGTCAGTCATGGACTCAAGCTCAGACGCGTCCATCCAGAGGCAAGGTCGGTCCTCGTTCCAGGCCTCAAAGTATCCGACCGGTGCCGCAGTTGGATATGCATCCGTTGGTTCCCTCCTTGGCCGTGCCGGGCGGACCGAGTGTCGTGTTCTTACAGAAGCCCTCGGTAATACCGCACTGTCACCATATGTTGTAGCAGGCATTCAATGGGCATGGGTTGAGATCTGACAGACTACTTAACTAGACCCCCAGAGCTTTGGCAATCTCTTCGGCCACTCCTTTAGACGACGCCGGGTTCTGCCCCGTGATGATCTTGCCATCGACCACGACCTTTTCCGCGAGGGGACCCTCGGCAGCCTTGACGTAGTTACCACCACTGACTTGGCCCAACCTATCTTCGAGGCTAAAGTCCATGTCCTCAGTGAACTGAAACATTTCCTCGCCCACATTATCAAATCCAGTGACTTGCACTCCTTTCAGCAACGGCTCGCCTGCAGCAGTGGTGGCGTTTACAAGAGCTGCAGGTCCGTGACACACTGCCGAAATGACTTTGCCTTGCGAATGGAAGTCACGGAGCAGATCCTTTGAATGCTGGTCATCCGCGAGATCTACCATGGGACCATGTCCGCCCGGGTAGAAGATGGCATCAAACTCTGAGGCGCGGCCAGCAAAATCAGATAGCTTTGTAGTCTTCTCCCAGACTGACGTGTGGTTTTCAAGGAAATCCTTGCACACCGGATCCTCCTTGAAAAGATCAACAGATACCGGGTCAAGAGGTGACACTCCACCCTTGGGCGAAGCATAGACCAGCTCGACAAGGGGGTTGAGTACGTGGAAAGGGTGTGCGAGCTCGGGCTTTGTAGTGTTAGCATGGACCTTTATCACGATGCATGGTTTGAGATGGAAAGCATGCACTCAAATCAGGACGACGACTTACCAAATACCAGCCAATCTGTTTGCCAGTCTTGGGGACCTTGTCGGCCGATGTAAGCACAACAAGAACCTTGGGCTTTTGGGTCGTCATTGTGCGTGAAAGATATGAAATCTTGAACAATCTGACTAGAAGATGCGATTTACTCAATTGGAAAAGGCAAAAGATGGGATACAAGAGTTTGAGTAGGTTGAATCGAAATGCAGACAGGTATCCATCGAGTTCTTATACACGGCTTCCTTACGAGACTCTTACTTGCTAGAAGGAGCGCCGGAGGATAGTATCGACTTTTCATAACTCTTTCTCATATCACCTATCATCATCCCTAAACCCTTGTTAGGATCCATTGACGTGGTTGGCTTCTCACTTTCTTTCCGCTCAACTCCGGCGCTCCTTTGGGCGTTGTGGGGCCACTCTCCCTGACCCCGAGCACCTTACTCGGACGTAAGCATCTGGGATGGTCCGTCTTGAGCTTCAACTAAGTTCATCACCCTTGGCATGGAATTATTTTATGCGAAATACAGTAGCTGAAAGTGAGGTGGTATCCAGCATTTGAGGGACAGTTGAGTGATTGATGAGAAGACGAAGCTGTATGTCACCAATTAGATTTCTTAAATGTGGGTCATCAACCAGTTAAAAGGTACTTGAGTCAGGGGGCGAACATCGCATAATTGGAAGTACCTCTTAGCTAAGCAGCATTTCTTATCTGATTGGTTGGGTCATTCCCCACCACTTCTTTCAGACAGAACAGCAAGCCTTGATCTGGAGGAATCAAAGTTCAGGTGCAAGCCTTGGAAGCACGTCGTGATCGCCTCTGAAGAATGCCAAACAAGTCAGGGGAAAGGGAAAAGTCGAGATATGGATCTACTGTATTCCGTAAGGTCCGCAATCTCCTGTCGCACAGCGAAACCAAGTCAGAGAATATCTGCTCTGAAAACCGACACCCTCACCATCAATAATCAACGGGTACAAGAGGCCATTCGAATATTTAAAATGGGCAACAGGAGTCGTGTTCACCTTGTGCCATTCCATCTCAACTCATCTCATTTTACAATAATTGAAAGCACACCATGGGCAACACCAACAGCTCTCAGTCTTCTCTAGTCCCCGCTGTGCACCACCAGCTCGGGCAGTCACAGCCCTCTGCTACTACTGCGGATCATTCACCACCACGCTTGGTCAATACCAACCAAACCGTCACGGCGAGCCAAAGATCTATCAGCCAGCTCCGTCAAAGGTTGCGGCTACTTGAGCAGCAGTATCCCGCGGACCTCCAGACACTAGCCTCAGCTCGAGTGACGGCTCCGGCTCCAGCCACTCAAGCCACACCAGCCTCAGTGCCCCAGGCCCGCAATCTTGGCTGGGCTCGCACCTTCAACCGTCGTGTGTACTTGGGCAATAGAGGATCGACCCTCCCCTCTGCTTTGCGTGCCAGACTTGCCGGACGACAAGTTACTGTAAACCTGTATTATGGTCGCGATGGGACCCTTCGCGGCTATATCTACCGCCATGACGAGTCTGTCCTTGGACCAATCAATGAATGGGGAGGTGGTGCCTCAGGACACGGGCTGTTTTAGCCTGCTCACGATCTGAGGTCTCTGAACGACAGAGGTACCTAAAGAGCACGGGATGTGGCGGGGAAATTTACATGTCTTTCTTTTTCATCACTTGCGACAAACTAAAAAAAGTAAATTAAAAAAAAAACATCTCTTTCATAAGTAGATAGGACTTGAACAATTGTTGCTGGAAGCTACCTGCTTGATCAGCTACCCTTGCACATTCCTGTCTTCCTATTGGCTGTAGTGATGTGAGCGACCTGGTTAACGTTGGTTGACCACCCTCCACGCCATTGGGGGGAACAAGCAAAGAGCCAAAGGCTCAGAAGCATTATCACAGAAGGCCACCAGCAAGATGGACGCCCAACTTTTCCAGACAATTGGCAAAAAAAACATACAACAGCGGGGATTCGCTGGTCGTCACCGACCCAACTACTAATCCGCCCCTCACTGGCTTATCTATGGGAGAGCGGACGGGATCCCGAGTTCTCCAGTGGGTATGGTCGTATGTGCTGGAGTATAGCGGAGTTGAGGACTATACCGGGCAGAAAGAAGCCCAGTTTGCCTCCTTGGCAACTGAATCATCGCATATCATATCAAACCAACCTTGGTGTTATAACGTACTTCATCTATAGTATAACCACCAGATTTTCGCCCAGCCTGTTTCAAAGACTGGTCGGAGTGTCGGAAAGTGGTCGTCCCATCGATACAAGATGTCCTTGGCCACAACGCCTTGACATGTGGGTGAGACAAGTAACCTTTTGTTGAGCTGTGACGGGCGGTACATGTCATATTATGTTTCTGTTGTATTGCAAGTCTACGATTGTGGTCATTGGATCCCGAAGTTGCCGGTAGCATGATACGATTACCACAACTTATGTCAAAGAAGGCGCCCGAGGTTTGTATAGAGACATTCGCCACCAATGACACCGAAGGTAGCATTTCAAAACAAATTTTCGATACACATTCACATGTCTCATATGTTTTTCGGTGTTAGGCGATAAAGTTGGTGTCATGGTGCATAAGCGATGGTGTGGATTTGTGATCATCATCAAGAGTGGGCGTATTGGCGTATCCGCCGGGATTAACGGAGACCAAGATAATAAGTCCGCATCATGATGATTGATAAATAAAGAGAAGACATCCTCTGTTTTTGTGCAAGAAAAACAAGAGCAAACTCCATTCATCGCACTTGAATCGTTATCAAAATGGCAGCACCTGTTTGGTTCATCACCGGAAGCTCCAACGGCTTTGGTCTGTTGCTGAGCTTGCGTGCTCTCCAAGCCGGCCATCGAGTCATTGCCACGGTGAGGGACCCAGTACGATCTGCTGAGGCTGTCGAATCTATCGAGGAGGCCGGGGGCAAGATTATTCAGCTCGACATGACAGAATCAAAGGCGAGTATAACCAAGAAAATCCAAGAGGCAGAAAAGATATTCGGAAAGATTGATTATCTTGTCAACAACGCCGGATACTCTGTCTTGGGCGTGATAGAACTGTTTACGTGAGTCATCGAGGTCTTGCAAAATGAAATGATTTTAACAGAGTGATCAGGGAGGCGGAAGCTGAACAACAAATACAAACCAACTTCTTTGGTCCCTTCTATGCCGTCCAGGCTGTTCTGCCTGGTATGAGGGCTCGTCGCTCGGGAACCATTGTCAACGTCAGCAGCGTTGCAGGGCAGGACGGTAACCCCAGCTGCGGACTCTACGCTGCCAGCAAGTTTGGTCTCGAGGGTTTCACTGAAGCTCTGTCCAAGGAGGTCAAGGAGTTTGGCATTGAAGTCCTCTTGGTCGAGCCCGGTGCGTTCAGGACAAACTTCCTTGGCGCCAGCCTCAAGAGCGACACCTCGACCGAGCAGGCCTACTCAGGGACCGTCGTGGATGAGGCGCTTAAGAAATTCAGCGCCGCTACTGGGAAGCAGCCCGGAGACCCAAGGAAGGCTGTCAACGTCATCTTTGAAGTTGTCACGGGCGAGGGAGGAGCGGGACATTTAAAGCGCAACATCCTGAGGCTGCCGCTTGGCAGAGACGCCTTTACTCGGATCCAGAACAAGATCCACTGGGTACAGCGGGACTTGGATGCAAGTCTCGAGGTTGGGGTGGAAACAAACTTGGACGAGGAATAAACTCCAAAAGGTTCGAGTCATGACCCAAAAAGGGGAGTTGATCGATTAGTCCTAGAATCTATCCGCCCTGAGTTATCAGCCATGGATTAAACAACAGTCCCTTTCATGTCCAAGCAATAACGAAACAAGATCAATTGACAAGCGGTTCCTCATTCCTGCTACTGCACCTTGGCCAAATCTCGCAGGCCCTCTACCCTGTCTTACCCTCTTCTCTCTCTCCATGTCTTCCTCATATCTCGTCAAAAAGACTCATGTGGGAAAGCATGGCCATCCTTGTAATGCCATTCGTATGCGGCGCCGTAAAGCTGACGACGCTTCATCTTGGCAACCTCATCCGGATCGTCCTTATAATACCACCTAATGGGTTTGGCACGAGGTCGACGGCGATTCTTGGTGACCCTGCCATCTGACCTCTTCCAGTTGTACTGTCTGGGATCAGCAAGAGTATAGACGCGTTGTCTGGATGGTAGACTTCTGAGCTCATATTCCAACCCCCGACCCGACTTCCCACCAGGCAACGAGTAGAAGGCGAGTTGATCTTTAGGATCCCGATGATAGTAGTTCCACTCCTGGACCATGTCGTCAAACATGCAATAGTCACAGAGGCTCATCTTGAAGGTCTGTAGCTCCATCCGGGCCATCACCTCTGGTGTGATGTGTGGGTTCAGCTCAGGGTTGGTCATGAAGTGCGGGAACGTAATGGTGGTGCTAAAGTCGGATAGCTTGCCGCTTATGATTTGTCGATGAGCGATATCTAGACGGATGATGCCAAGCTGTTGAATCTGTGTCACATCTCCAAGTATACCGCGTAGAGTCCCCGTGCGGAGATTTTCATTAGGCTGGCCGAGTTCCTTGATGATGCCCCGGATAGGTGGCAGCCTCCCATCTTTACCTAGGAACCGCGATCTCAGGTCAAACTCTAGATAGTGCTCGGTGAAATCGAGAGCTAGATCTTTGAACCGGTCCATCATGGCCCGCTCGTTGTCCTCTTCAAGCAGCAGATAGCCGAAGCACTTGGTGGCCAGATATTCGCAGTCAGCTTCTTTAAGACGGCCAAAGGCACGGCATTCGCAGTTGAAAGGCTCGGCGTAATTGGAAAAAGCAGTCAGGGCCTCTAGATTATCCTTGTTGCCTTTGCCCACAGGGCTTTCCCAGTCCCCATCGCCGACGAACTTGAACTAGACAGGGGTCAGCTGGTACATGGATGTTGTATTTTGGAGGTTACTTGCAAGTTTCAGGGCGTAGACCTGACCCAAAATTTCCACCTTGAAAACATGAGAGTGGCTGCCTTCCCCAATGTGTTGGAGGAAATCAATCTTCTGGGGGCCCTGGAAGTCGAACGGTTCTAGCTTGGGACCTTCGCAGAGCGGGAGCGGTACCAGATCCGAGGAGGATTTAGGCCAGTCTGGATACATGGCGACGTAGTTGAAGCTTCAAATGGAGTACTGATAGCCCGAGAAGAGGGAGATGTCGCTTTGACAATATAGAGAGAAGTATGAAGAGCAGATTGGGGGAAAGGATTTGGCACATGTTATGTAAATAATCTCTTGTCAGAACCCGCATTCACAGAAGGCCTCTCTTTACACAATGAAAATGACCTTTCTAAAATGAAATGGGTCATGGATAATAGAATGTTGATTGGTCTAATAATAACTGAACAAAGGTCTCCTTGTTAAGCGGCCCCCAACACGGAACCGCTATTAACAAGTCAATGCTCAGGCCACCCACGGAGAACTTGACTTCAAAGACATTCACTTCAAGTCTTTGTGCATGTTGCCATAGCCTCTATCATGTGTTTAAAATGGACTGCTGTGTTTGCGTAATCACTCCTATATTTGGCAGCTCGGGATTACGACCTACGGCAGGGCCGTAAGTACGTGCAATTAAGCACCATACGTATTAATTATCAAGGCTGCATACATACAAATTCATTTTTAAAAAGAGAAAAAAAAAACACACTAGGACCCAAAGAATGGCTGCTTTGGCCTCTGTGATGTGGCCGCACTTGGGACTTTCTTCATCTCGCCTTAGATGACAAAGACTGAGTGAGGGTGGACAAGTCGAGGACCACCCGGGTTTAAAGTGCTGGGACTGATGGCAGCCGGTGAGGGGATCTAGTATCTCGATGAAGAAGGCGGAGGAGAGTTTGTGGGTTGCTCAACGCCCGAGTAAAGATGGCGGCGTACCCATCGTCCCTGGCCGAGATGCACCATGTCCCAGTCACTAATGTTGGCCATCTGGGCTTCTCCGACAATATCACGGGGTTGATGCGTCGACATTGCCAACATGCAAATCCACCAGAGAGCAAGGTCGGTCGTGAGGACATGACAGCCGTACCGGGACCAGGGGATGGGCATGATGGCCACTTTCCACTCTGGGCCGTTCCGGGCAAACCTGCAAACAACCATTTCCTCATCTGTCTGAATATAGCCGTATCGAGTCTTGGCCATCTTGCAGGGGTTTGCGAGTTGCTTCAGAGGCCAGACGAGCTCCTTTCTCATATTGTCGTCTAGCCGGCCTGCCACTGCCCTCCCGCTCCACCTTGAACTTGACCTCACCAGGCCAACCACGAGGCAGGTAGATCCAGGAGAGTCATCCAGCCTAACAAGATGGTTTATCTTTGCTCTTCGATCCCCGTGTGGTAGCCACATAGGGGACGACTGATCAGCCGCCATGAACTCGTGTTTCAAGACGATGCCGGGATGAAGGTCAAGGTGCGACTTGGCGAGGCGAAGAGCCTTTTGCAGAATTTGGTCGTTCCATTCAATCAGATGGTTCAGGTCTCCTTCTTTTGCGAGGGAAACCCCAGCAAGCACCTGTTCAGCTCGGGGGACATCCATCAACCCCTCTGGGATGGGGACGTTGAGGATATCGCCGTAGCTGGCGTTGAGGTTGGTCAGGTTGAACTCACCCCAGATGCTGATGCCAGAGCTCTCTAGCTGCGGCCAGCCAGCATACGTAGCGTTTCTTCCTGCCTCGGCGGTGCAAGGCACGCAGGGCTTCTCCTGGGTGAGAACATGTCTCAGCGTAGTAGACTGACTAGACATGGTGACAAGTGGCGGTGATGAAAGGGCTCTCGGTTATGCTGAGAATGGACAAGTAGCTCTCCTGGAAGTTGATGGCAGAATTAGTTTTGGTGCCCAACAAGACGCTGTGTCTTGATTTTATATAGTTCAAGGAGCCTTGAGTACCCGGTAGATGCCTATTAGTCTGGAGAGTCTAGTGAGAAGAGCTAGAGATTGCCTTTTGAAGACAGAAAGCACCTGGCTCCAAGATGCTGATCTGCGCAGCAAGTCATTCATGCGAGCTAACTGAATGAATGCCAAGAGTAGAAGCACCTGACCGGTGATCCCAGATCTTTGAAGCACGTGGGGGGTTATCTTTGACGAGCTCCAAAGGATATCCCGTTGTTCTTGCGCCATTCATCCAACCCTTTATCTGTCGCGCGGTCCGGTGTTGGGCAAAGGATCCCAGATATACATTAGCACCACTCTCTTCACTGAAATTATCTGCGCTCCCTGCTCGATGATCATGGTCCCTACTTTCCCAAGTCCCCAGCATTAACTCAGGACCATTCAATCTACATGTAAAGCAAAAGGTCTTTGTTCTACAAGAGGCAGTAGATCATGATGAGCGCCAAAGACAAGGGCTCCTCTGACCTCGCAATAAAGACTCAAGTTACTCCCAGCCGGAGGGGAACGGGTGCTTTTGCCTCAAAACTAACAAAGATGTATTCAATGCCACTCCCCTTTCGGAACCAGCCACCATGACATGGCCATATGCGTCCACTAGCTCCTCAGCTACAGCAGTTTCTTTGTTGAGCAACCAAGGGACACACCATTCCAGATGGCAGAAGTCGTGACAACAAAGTCAAAATTGATTGATTGTCTCTTGTAGGTTCCACTCCAAGTTTAGATGTGTCATTCTCGGGCGTGTCTGGTACCAGTCACAGCGAATACAGTTCGTCATAATAAAGGAAGCAATGAGGGTAACTGTTAACTTCTTCTCTTAGCTCCCATGGGAGGCAAATCAGCCTTTTCACTCTTGTATACGATTTACAATCGTGTTCTTGTCACGGACATTTATCGTGAGTGATACCCTGCTTAGTATAGACAGTTGCTAGTCTTGCTGGGCGATAGTCTACAGGGAATCTGGATAGACGACAGCCAAGGTCACGGATATAAAACCAAGTAGTTAATCATATGTTTTAACAAAACGAACAAACACTCTACAGTCTACCACTGCAAGAAATGTGGCACCACGAACATCGCGAAACTCACATCATGACTTCCCCAGTCAAGCCCATCTTCACTCATGTGATTCCCGTCACCATGATACGCGACACGTCTGCTTTTCGCAAGGCTATCTCGGACCTCTACGGTGGCGACTGGGTGAGCACTGAAACGAAGCGGTCGGACTTTGTGGTGACAGTGACCCGCGGGATGCCTATCGACCTGATGGCGAAGCTACAGGAGGCCAACGTTTTGCGCAGCAATCAGGAAACTGCTGAGTTCCAAGAAAGATTGCACAGAGAAGAGGGCAATGGCAAAAGAGCGATAAATGGCTGATTTCCTTGGATCAGCACCTATTCGCGACATTGCTGTTTTGTCGCTAGAAGCCTGAAGTGTTGAGAAATAGACAACATGAGCAAGGTCATTATTAAACAATAAGTAGATTTCTAGATCTGCCGGTGCCTGGCTCTATAATCAAAACATTCTATAGCATCCAAATTCCGAGAAACTCGCTCCTGTCCGGTGTTTGAAGCGTACTGATAACTATGTTATGGATTTGCGTTGTCTTTAGCTAAACGCGCTGTCCTTGATCTAGGGGGAGGTATTGTGGTTGAGTCTTCTTTGCGTGTATAACACCCATATTGGCGATTTATAGTAAGAGTGCTGGGTCTATGGGCACGTCCGCATTATTTTCCCGAAGCTTCCTCCGAATAAGAGTGAATCTGAGCAATTAGCACGAAAACCTTGCATGTCGAGGGGGAAAATAAGCTTACCTGACCAGCCACTTGAAGCCATTCCTCCATACTCCGAATATACGGGTCCTCAACGGCATCCACGAGAGTCTCGTGACCCCAAATAACCATTTCATCAAACTCAGCCGTAACCTGCATGGTTCCGACGGGCTCCTTCTCAGCTTCGTCATCGTCGATCACAACGACCGATTCCTCTGCTGCAGGCTGCAGCTCCTTTTCTTGCCTCCTCTCTACCACGACACCGCGGCACTGCTCGGGTAGTTTCACAGTCTTGCCATGAAGTTTTCGTCCCCGAAAGTATGCTAGATTGGTGCCATCTGTGAGAGCTTGTGAGTTGGAGAGCTCGTCGAATCCTTAAGGGGTAGATACAAACCTTCAGTAGTGGTGGGTGACCAATAGGCGGAAACGTCAGGAATAGGGCCATCGTGATGAATACGACAAGGCAACAGGTTCGCCACGGCCTTGGACTTGTTGTCGTCAGACTTTATCGAGAGAATTGGTTGTGACATTTTGAGTTGGTTGTTGGGTGGATTGTCGAGGTTCAAGGGAGACGCGCCGAGACGCGTAAAGGGTCTTTCCGCGGACTGGGTTAAGCTTATCTAATCAGATAAGGGATAAGCCAAATCGGGCAACCACCTTAGGGACCAAGGGACCACACCACCCTTCGAGATCGACCATCGCATTGACAATGTCCATCTAGAAAGAAACCGATTCCCATGCGCTCTGTGTGATGGCACAGCGCATCTCGATACCTCAACATCGGCTCTTGCATTCGCTTACTACTTTTCTCTCCTCTGTGGCTTGCTGAAAGAAATAGAGGCCCACCTATCGCATTCGCAATCGGTCTTTTCGGAGTACCGACGAAAAGTCGATGACATCAAGACTGAGCGATCTGGCATCCACTTCGTGCGCCCTCCATCGGGATTTGGAAGCCTTCTGGTACTAGCTCAATGCAGTTGGTGATTTTGATTCACCTCCTGGTGTTTTGTCCTGCTCTGCAAGGTATCCCTCTCAGGCTGTTACTTCTGTTGATGCCGCATTGTGGTTGCGGAGGCAAGTTGCAGAGGTTGCTTCCGACGGCATGCCAGACGCAGCTTCGGTGTACCCGTTTTATATCAACGGCTTCTGCAGTGACGCTCACATCTGTTACAAGCCTTTGAAATATACCAATGGCCTTGAACAAAAGATACTACTTTGAACCCTTGCTCCCGCCAAGATCATTGCCAGTGCTGCTTGACCTCGTAAACTAGCCCCGATCTATGCCGTCCCTGCCGCCGTTCCAACATCTTCCAATGCCGCACGGTTTATCGATGAGCCGCCGACATGCACGATGTGCCCGGGCAGCCCGATCCATGTAAGGAGTAGGGGTCCAGGGCTTACCGTTAAGGAACTGATAAACCCACCAAGACCCCTCCTGATTTCGAGATAGATGTCCCGTCCCTCTATGCTAGCTGAAGATTGACCTCAGCTCTCTCATCCATACTAAACAGTCCGCTTCAGTTCACGACCTGAGTCCAGCTACACACAGAAGCCTAGACTTTCTTCATCTCTTGACTGCAGGTACAGCTCAAGACTAGACAATCCGCAGCCATGGTTCGAATGGGTCTCTCATTACCAACTCTTCCCCCCGCAATCAGCAAGCCCGTCTCTCGCGGTGCTGAAGCTGTCCGTGGATCAATCGGCAGCCTGACATGGGGTCCCGCGCTGGCCCTCGCAAAGCCCGCCATTCAATCGGTCCTCTCGCGCATTGAGACGGGAACTCTACTTCTGGTGGACGAGCCGGCCCAGACTAGATATATCTATGGCCAAAAGCTCTCGGGCAAGCTGGGAAGTCAGCCTGATGACACTGGTCTGCCGCGACGGGCGGACACTGTTCCACGCGTTGAGATCGTGGTCAAGGACGACGCTTTCTGGATGCGCCTCTTCTTGTTTGCCGATATGGGGTTCGCAGAGGCGTACATGCTAGGTGACTTTGAGTGCAAAGACTTGACATCCTTCTTTCAGGTAAGTTCCTTTCAACAGCAGAAACCATCATGGGACTAATGCGATGCCAGCTATTCATTGTCAATCGCGAGCAAATGGACAATGGCACAACTTGGATCTCAAGTCTATCTTCTGCGATTTCTAGCGTGGCTCGCTCAACAAACACTCTTTCAAATGCGCTCCTCAACATCTCAGCACACTACGACATAAGCAACGACATGTTTGCCGCCTTCCTTTCACCAGACATGACTTACTCATGTCCCATCTGGCAACGCCATCGTGGATTCGACTATGAAGAAGAGTCATTGGAGGAGGCTCAGATCACTAAGCTGTGCCGCTTCATTGACGGAGCTAGAATCCTCTCAACAGACCATGTCCTGGAGATTGGTACCGGATGGGGTTCATTTGCGATTGAGGCTGTGAAGAGGACCGGATGTCGGGTTACCAGCCTCACTCTGTCTAAAGAGCAAAAGATCTTGGCCGAGGAACGCATCGACGCTGCAGGATTCAGCAATAGGATTGAGGTGAAGCTAATGGATTATCGAGCGCTCTCAGTTCCCGAAAAGCCGTATGATAAGATCGTATCGATCGAGATGTTGGAGGCAGTCGGTCAGGAATACCTTGCCACATACTTTGGCTGCATCGATAAGCTTCTGAAGCGAGATGGTGGAATAGCCGTTTTCCAGTGTATCACAATGCCCGAAGGCCGCCACGAGGCCTACTCCAAGTCAGAGGAGTAAGTCTAATGAGGAGAACGCCATGCAGTCCGCTAATATGTTGCAGCTTCATCAACCACTACATCTTCCCAGGCGGATACCTCCCATCAATCACCCAGCTCTTGAATCACATCAGTGAGCAATCTCAAGGCACCCTCATCGTGGAGAACGTTGAGAACATCGGCGGCCACTACGCCAAGACACTGAGGCTGTGGAAGGAGAACTTTATGGAGAGCTTCGACGATAAGATCCGGCCAGCTTTGATGAGAGAGCACCCCGACATGACCCCTGAAGGAGTTGAGGTCTTTCGCAAGAAGTGGGAGGTGAGATATAGCCAAGACATCATGAAATTGCGGAAACTAATTTGTTGCCAGTACTACTTCACGTACTGTGAGGCTGGTTTCGTGACCAAGACTCTGGGCGATGTGATCATTACTGTCGGCCGAGAAGGGTCACTCCAGTTGATGGACGGGATTCCTCTATGAGAGTGCGAAAAAGAAGGAGGAAAAGTATCATGGTAGAGGACCTCTTCAAGAGGTAATGAATGATGCTGTATGGGTATCTAGACAATCTCATAGCGTGGTGTTGGTGGGCGATACGGCAAATGATCACCCCCTTCGTTTCTTCTTGGATTTGTTCCCCTTTTGTCCTCCTGACGTTGGTTTTGGTGCGAATCGATTGGCGTGGTCCACGTCAAAAGCCGACTTGTGTTTCCGGAAGAGCAGCATTGTAGCTCGAGCGTCCTCAATACTCGAGTGTGCCCCTTCTTGTATCTCAACACCCAACAACTGCTGTGCGAGGAGTCGCAGTGCGGGTTTTCTCCCATTGCCGTACTTTTTGAAGCCTGGAAATTTGGCTGTGTCTCGGATATCTCGTACTGGGTGACTTAGGATGAGGGCTTCGAGGTCATGTTTCAGGTCATGTCCGATCAAGATGCGGTCTTTGAGAAGCTTGTCGATGTCGGCTTGGACCTCTTCAAAGTCTCTAGCAAATCTCATACTCTTCGGGCTGATCCCACTCACGGCCGTGCGCCAATTTGTGACCTTTTCCTTCGGTTTCACATATGAATCGTAGACTTGACGTCCATGAAAGTCGACAATACTGACACGCGCAAGGGCTGACTCGTAACCACCAGGACCAACACCAACCATTTCACAGTCGATGGCAATATACTTGCCAATGTCGATCCCTTCTGTGAGACCATGATTGATCTTGTCCTTTGCCGATGCGAGCATCATTGAGTTGTCCTTGACTCCGAGATTATACGCCTCTGCCAAGGTCTCGGCAGATATGTCGTTGTCTTCCGCCCATAATGCGAGGGATGTTGAAGTCCCAGGTTGTGAATCATCTTCAATCTTTGAGCTGTGAACGCCACCCATTTGACCCTTAGCCGTTGCGCGTGGTCCCTTGATCTTCTTTTGTGACTTTTCGGGGGCTTTGTCGACCTTGGGCTTTTTGGATGCTGGTTTTGCTGCTGTTGTATCCGATTTCCGCTTCAGGGATGGCTTTGAAGCAAATTCGGTCTTGAGTTTTGCCTGGAGCTTTTTCCAGTTAGATGAAAGTTCGGCCATCCTCTCAGCGAGTAAGGCGATCGAGGTTAAGTACCGCAGTAAACTGGTTGCGTTGGTGTAAGTGGTCAATGAGAGACGTCTTGCAAGAATGGCAGGCTTTGCAGGTGATGAGGCTAACGGGATTTATGCAGCTGACGAAAAATTGATAAGCTTGACTCATGCTCACCGCCTTTGCGATAAGCGCTTAGGTCCACTTTCTGCCATGCCCCTCCAGAAATAATTCCTCTCGCTCCATCATCGCGACAAGCCACTACGCAACAGCGCGACATTCATCAAAAGGCGACCACATCAGCCCTTTTCATCATGGCTGGCGGTACCCCTGGCGGAGAGGCCACCGTAGGTTCCGGCGAACCTCGACTAAAAGGTCACGCGACACCCGAGACAATAGCAACAGGATGCATCGCCTGGGTCGACAAGGAAGGTCAGCCGCGACGAGCCGAGATCCTCAGTATCAAGACAACAAAGAGCGGCAAGCAATTTTACTGCAATTTCGACAACTTCAATAAGCGCCTGGACGAATGGGTGCCCGTGGCGAGGATTGATTTTACACGAGAAGTCGAGTGGCCAAACCCGGACAAGGACAAGCCCAAGGACCCCAAGACCAAGAAGGCGTCGGTAGCTCAATCGAAGAAACAATCTAAGAAGGCGCAGAAGCGCCTAAGCAAGAGAGAGCAGTCTGTAGCTTCAGAGGCGAACACGCCGCATCCTTGGACCGGTAGGTAACCCCTAGTCTTTATCAACACATGCGACTGACAATGGGTTGTTTTGAGACTTTGTAGATTCCCAAGGTCGACAAAAATCTTCCTCCCTTGGACCCGATGGCGACAGTCAAACGAGACCTAGCGTCGAAGGTGGCGCGACACCCGCGGTCGATGATACGGACATGGACGAGAAAGAGACGGAAGTCAAGAGGGAGCCAGCAGAGTTCAGTCGCGAAGTCGAAATCGAGAAACTACGAACATCTGGATCAATGACGCAGAACCCAACCGAAGTGTCCCGAATTCGAAATATTTCCAAGGTGCAATTCGGAAAACACGATCTCTACCCGTGGTACTTTTCGCCATACCCCGAGGTCTTTAACCAAGAGGATGTCATCTTCATCTGCGAGTTTTGCCTGAGCTACTACGGAGACGAAAAGGCGTTTACGCGACACCGCCGAAAGTGCACTCTTCAGCACCCCCCAGGAAACGAAATCTACCGAGACGAAGCCATTTCCTTCTTCGAGATTGACGGCCGACGACAACGGACATGGTGTCGCAACCTGTGTCTGTTGTCTAAGATGTTCCTGGACCACAAAACCCTCTACTATGATGTAGACCCGTTCTTGTTTTACGTGATGACGACGCGGACGGAAAAGGGGTGCCATCTGGTTGGGTACTTTTCCAAGGAGAAAGAGAGCGCAGACGGGTACAATGTGGCCTGTATTCTGACTCTACCTCAATATCAGCGCAAAGGCTACGGACGACTTTTGATTCAATTTTCGTACGAGCTCTCCAAGATTGAAGGGAAACTTGGGTCTCCAGAGAAGCCATTGTCAGATTTGGGTCTACTGAGTTATCGACAGTACTGGTCGGAGAACATCCTCGAGCTTCTCATGGGTTTCAACGAGCGAGAGGAAAAGGTGACGATCGAGACCATTTCCACATCACTAGCCATGACGACACAGGATGTGGAGCACACTCTCCAGGCGATGCGGATGCAAGTGTATCATAAGAGCGATCACAAGATTGTGATACCAGAGAAGCTGATTCAACAACGGGAAAAGTCAAAGCTGAAGCGCAAGCGGATAGTTGATCCTACCAAGATTCAATGGAAGCCGCCAGTGTTTACGGCGTCTAGCCGGACATGGGGATGGTGATATGATATTGGTGTTGGGCTTAGTTAGATCATGGTGGCGAATTAGCATTGTCGATAGTTTCTGAATGATACCCCTTATAGATTAATAATTATGCTTGAATTAAAGGATTTGGGAGCAGAATCATTGTGAAGTTGCAACAGTTCTTTAGTGAGTGAGTGCTCCAAGATAGAGCTACCCCAGCTCCCGTGCAAGCCCCACGTCGCCCCTACCTCAGGAGCTGTCTCATCCTACGTAATCAGCCAAGGGATGCGACAACACCAGATCAATCGGTTCAGCACCATTCAACTCAACCTCTTAACACCATTTCCCTAATCCTCACGACCTCCCCCACGCCGATCCGACTCAGACCTGTCTTGCCCTAACCACACCTACAACTCGAGCCTAGATTCTTCGCAGAAACGCTCCCCCAAGCCATGACGCTCCGGCTGCTGGCGTCGAGCTTGCTGGGCTTGAGCGCATCGCTCGCCAGCGCCAGCGCCGACGGCAACCAGAGACCTCTCTCCGACTATGCGCATTCATGTCCTGATTATACTCGATACGCTACATATATCCAGTATGCACTCATGCTGTCTCTACCGGCGCTGCGAGCTAACGTTGCATCCTCAGTCGACCTTTGAGCACCGGCCCTAGAGCTTTACCCTACCAACGACCGAGCCCCAAATGTCGGACCTTTCAATCACCAGCGATCGAAAAGGTCATTGAGGATGTCACCTCGCGCATGACAGACCCAGATCTTGCTCGTCTCTTTGAGAATGCGTTCCCATCAACGACGGACACGACGGTCAAGTTCCACACCAAGGGCAAGTCAGAGACTGGCTTCTTCCGCATGGGAAGCTTTGGAGGATTTCACGACGATGAGGCTTGGCAAGGACCGCAGTCCTTTATTATCACTGGAGACATTATTGCCGAATGGCTGCGAGACTCGACAAATCAGCTGAGACCCTACCAGCCCTTGGCCAACAAAGACACTGATGTGCATACACTACTGCTCGGCGCCATCAACACGCAGGCCGAGTATGTTATCGAGTCGCCGTATTGCAATGCTTTCCAGCCACCGCCTATCAGCGAACTACCCATCTCGTCTAATGGCCAGGATGATGTCGTGCACCCTGCCTACGAGCCACAGGCCGTCTTTGAGTGCAAGTACGAGCTGGATTCTCTCGCCCACTTTCTCGCCCTTGGCAATGACTTTTACGAGCATACGGACTCAGTCGAGTTTCTGAATAAGAGATGGTATCGGGCTCTTGACACGCTGCTGGGCGTGCTGGAGCAGCAGTCCAAGTCGACGTTTGACCCTGAGACGGGCAAATACCGGCGCAACGAGTATACCTTCCAGCGTCGTACCGACCTCGGAACAGAGACGCTGAATCTGAGAGGCGAGGGAAACCCTCTCAACTGGGGAACTGGATTGGTCCGGTCAGCGTTCCGTCCCAGTGACGATGCTACGATTCTTGGCTTCTTCATCCCCGCCAACGCCCAGATGTCGGTGGAATTGAAGCGAACGGCTGCGCTTCTCACGAAAGCTGGCAAGACAACGCTGGCCAAGACACTGGAGGAATGGAGCAAAAAGATAAGGGACGGCGTAATAGAGCATGGTGTGGTCAAGCACAAGAAGTACGGCGATGTATTCGCGTACGAAGTAGACGGGTACGGATCGACAATCCTCATGGATGATGCCAACTATCCCTCGCTGCTGGCACTTCCCCTGATGGGATTCTGCGACGTTGATGACCCGATATACCAAAACACAAGAAAGATGCTACTGGACAAGGGCGGGAACCCTTACTACTTGGAAGGAAAGGCCTTCAAGGGTATTGGAGGTAAGACACCAATGGTCTCGCAAACTGTTGCATGCATCGACTGACATAATAGGCCCTCACATTGGTTTGAGGAACGCATGGCCAATGAGTCTTCTCATCCAAGCCCGAACCACGAGCAACGAGACCGAGATCAAGGAATGCTTGGACCTGGTGCTTGACTCGGCCAAGCTGGGTCTGGTCCATGAGAGTATTGATGTACAGCATATTTCGCAGTACACGAGAAGCTGGTTCGCATGGGCCAATGGTGTTTTTGCATCAACGATTCTGGATCTCGCAAAGAGAAAGCCGCACTTGATATTTGGCGAGGGCGCCGAACCGTATGAGATATGATGGTAACGGATGGGTGAAAGTTTTGCCTGTACAACAGTTGTATTGAATGGCATTATACATCCATTGATTAAGTGAATTGGGCGTACTTGGCATACGAAGAAAAGCAGCATGAATAAAAGAGACCGGCTACCTACTGACACGAGTAAGCTGCTGTTTAAGCTTGTGATGCAGGCAAGTTTTTTCAAGCATGAGGAACACGTTCATGGTCCGGACCGGCTAGCTATCACCGGCTTGTCTCGAAACAGAAAGTACTGGCGAACAGCCCCATTACAACAAAGACCAATAGCCTTGCAGGATTCAATTATCGCCATTATTTGTCACAAGCAACTAATTCACTTTCCCCCCCCCCACGAAGGTTTTTGTAGTACCCCAGATTTCGTAATTATCCACCGAGGCAATTGGTGCCCCTTTGACAATTTGGCAAGCAACTCCGAGAAAATCAATCATGGATCCCATGCGAGACGGAAGAGGTCCACAGTTATCCGCCCTTTACCATCCATCCGCTCGGTTATTCAAGACTTGAAGGACAGAAGGGACATGAACCTCTTCCAGCCGGTCCGACATCGCTCTTACTGCTGGATGGGTAAAAGCTGGGCGGGATACTGTACAACGAGGAGGAGATCAGAGACATATATGACGTTGGGCCGCAGCCCTCCATTTCTCAAACATTGTTACTACTCCCCCTCAACACCATCATCAAGCATCGTGACCATGGCTCCCGCGACCCACGCCTCCGAGTTCCCCTCAAACCCCGACGCGGGCAAACACCAGATCAACCTCATCCGCGGCTGGCCCAACCCCTCCCTCCTCCCCACCGACCTCTTGTCCTCAGCCGCCCAGCGCAACCTCTCCGACCCCTCCATCTACGTCCCCGCGCTGCAGTACGGCGCCGACGCCGGCTACCAGCCCCTGCGCGAGGCCCTGGCCACATGGCTCTCAGAGCACTACCGGGTTGAGCGGGATCCGGAGCGCATCTGCATCTCGGGAGGCGCCAGCCAAAACGTCGCCTGCATCCTGCAGAGCTTCACCGATCCCAACGTCACCCAAGCTGTGTGGTGCGTTGCGCCGTGCTACCACCTCGTCTTTCAGATCTTTCGGGATGCTGGCTTCGAGGGGCGGTTGAAGGCGTTTCCCGAGGATGAGGAGGGTGTTGATATTGAAGCTTTGGAGGAGAAGCTTGCCAAGTTTGAGGAGAACCCACCAGAGGCCAAGGTAATAATGACATCGGGAGCTTGAAGACACTTGCACTAACATGCACGATAGCCTCGCTTTAGCGATCCTGGAGAGTATCGCAAGCATTACCGCCACATCATTTACACCGTGCCGACATGTTCCAACCCATCCGGCAAGACAATGTCCCTACGCCGTCGTGAAGCCCTCGTACGGGTGGCACGCAAGTACGACGCCCTTATCATCTGCGACGACGTGTACGACTTTCTCCAATGGCGCATCGACAGCGACCCGGCCAAGATCTCTGAACACCTAGGTCCTAACGAACACCCGGATATGCTGCTCCCACGGCTGTGCGACATTGACCTCGCCATGGGTCAAGCAGAGAATGATCCCAAGGGGTTTGGATACGCTATTAGCAATGGCTCTTTCAGTAAGCTTGTCGGACCTGGTGTGAGGACTGGCTGGCTTGAGGGTTCGCCCGCGTTTGCTCGCGGTCTGTCACAGACGGGAGCGACTCAATCAGGAGGCTCACCGAGTCAGTTCTGCGCCTCCATGATGGCCGACTTGGTCCAGTCCGGTGCTCTCCAGGAGCGTCTCGCCACGACACTACGACCCAGGTTACAACATCGACACCGCGTGCTAATGCAGGCGATTCACAAGCACCTGGCTCCTCTTGGTGTTGGAATCCGTGAAGCTGGACTTGTTGATGGAAGTGTGTACGGCGGCTACTTTGTATGGCTCACACTCGGTCCTGGCGTGTCTTCAAAGTTGGTAGCTGATGCTGCCATTTCCGAAGAGAACCTGGTTGTCGGAAACGGCACCATGTTCCAAATACGTGGCGAAGAAACCTGCGCGAACCTCAACAGCGCCGTGCGGTTAACATTCTCCTACGTGCCTGAAGAAGACCTGGTTGAAGGCGTCGAAAGGTTGGCGGCAGTGCTGCAGAGAGTAAAGGCTGATCCAGCCAAATACGAGGCGTTGAACGGGGAGAGCGATGCTGTGAAAGCCCATAAATATGTGTAATAAATTATCCGTCATGCTGTCTATTTCATGTCTTGTCCCTGATCCTTACCATCTTTCGCCTCCTATTTCTTGGAGAAGAAAGACATGATGTTTCCTTGTCCCTTTGGAGCAGGCTTCTTTGCCTTGGATCCTGATGATGACGGGGCTGGAGTTGGCGCTGGCTTCTTCGTCACCGGCTTCGGAGCTTCCTCCTCTGAGAAGGATTCCCAGCCTTCCTCTTGGATCGTGACTTGAACAGTAGTTAGCATCTGAGCCTGTAATCCGGCCACTTGGTTATGAACTTACCCATGTACCCCTGGTCATCGAGGATTCGCTTCTTCTTCATCACTCGTCTCTTTCCTCTTCTGCGTCCATCTCCACTGCTCGATATCACTTCCGAAGGCTTCTTCTCCTTGGGCTCCTCGGGTTCCGGCTCAGGTTCAGGTGCCTCTTCCATTTCTTCGTCTTCCTGCTCCTCTTCCTTGTCTGAATCTTCCTTGTTGTCGTCCTCATCATTGTCCTCATCATCGTCCTCCATCATTTTCCGCAGGGCATCTTCGCGTTCTTGACGCTTTCTCCTGACTTCCTCAGCATCCACTGCAGGCTTTGACTTGGAGGCGACAATATCAGAGTCATCAGCTTCGCCGTCATCTGAGAGAGCCATGGAAGTGTCCTCCTCCTTGGGAGCAGGCTTCGGCTTGGGTGGTCGTGCAGCTGCCTTGGCGAATGATTGCATAATGCTCCCTGCCATGCCCTTTTTCGCGGCTGGCTTCTTTGAGCCACTGGGAGCCGGCGTGCCCTCCTTAGACGAGGGGGCTGATGGTTCCTTCTTGACTGGTTTGGCCTCCGGTGCCTCTGACTTGGCTGTTGACGACTCTTCCTTGACCTTTGCAGCTGGCGCCGGCTTGGACGAAGCAGGTTCTCGCTTGACAGCCTGTGAGGTAGCTGGTGAAGGAATCTGCGGGCGGCCCTTGCGGTCTCTCTTGCGGGCTTGAGGGTTGCTGATGATTCCATACTTCTTCGACGCGGCGGAAGCATCTTCATCTTTTCGGTACTCCGATAGCTGTGTTGAAGCATCTGACAAGAGGGAGAGGTCCTTTTGGGGATGAGGTGCCAGACTGTAGACATGAATTGAAGTGACTTGTTGGTAGTCGGCCAGGATATCTTTGACAAGGTTAGTGGATGGTCGTTGGGTTAAAGTCAAAGGTTAAGCTACCGCTGAGCTCTTCCTCCCTGGCAAGGGTCAAGGTCGTGACCGGTACCGTCTCAGAGAAAGCCTCATTCTCGGGCGCTGAGCTTGCCATCTCGACATCTCCGTCAGACTCCTGATTGTCTGAGCTCCTGATACCATAGACAAGGTAGGTTGCGTGGACCGAGTTGGCACGAGAAGCATTTTGGTACTTGTGAAAGTCATAGAGCATCCTAGGGAATCATCAGAAATGCGAACCAGCTTGTTCTTCTTCTGAGCTTACTCCTTTGCAGTGTTGACATGAACATCCAAGGCTCTGCTGAGGACGCGATATGTGATCTGCATCATGTTAGCCCTGCCATCGGCCGCAGAAAAGGGACTCTATCGAGAGCGTACCGGTCGCTCCTCACTGAGCAGGCGATCTGCCAAAAATTTCCTGTGCTCATCCATGATTCCGATATTTGGAGTGTATAACTTCTTCTCTTCGACCAGGTCAAGCAAGAGGAAGAAAAGGAAAGAATTTGAACAAGATCCGCGTTACCGTTTGACCATGGAAATCGTGGTATCAGACGCCAATTGCTGGACGCGTAGAGTGGACGCGCTCTCACGTGCAATCTGACCAGGAATGGAAGGTGCAGCCCCCTTTAGCACATATTTATGCTTCAATCCGGTGGTTTGAAATTCTGGGCTTGCAGGCGTCATTCTAGGCATCGCGTCTAAGCGCGACAACCTGATTTGAACCAAGATTTCTTCCCCGGGCAACCCCTCCTCGTATACAAAGTTCCTTGTCACTTCATAGGATTGATGCATAAAACATCCAGGGGCTCCGAATACTCGATCGATTCACCAGACCAGCCGTACAGCCAAGCTTCATGGCTAACCACGATGTCCCCGATTCGACAGACTGGCTGTCAACGCCGCTCTCAGGTCTCGCCGCCGTTGAAAACGCCTTGCGCTGTCAGGTGTGCAAGGACTTTTACAAGACGCCCATGATCACTTCCTGTTCCCACACTTTCTGTTCGCTATGCATTCGGAGAGCCTTGTCCAACGACAGCAAGTGTCCACTCTGTCGCGCATCAGAGCAGGAGCTCAAGCTGCGAAGCAACTGGTCAATGGAGGAGGCTGTAGAGGCATTTGTCAAGACCAGAGCAGCGGCTTTGGAGCTGGCGCGGAATGGGGGAGCAGCGAATGCTGGACCTAAGCGAAAGGCCGAGAACGATCACCACGAGTCGGACGATGCGCCAGAGGGCAAGCGGCCACGGACATCAACTCGACCAAGAAGAACCCGAACCCATACACCTTCTTACGCAGTACCGACAGAAGAGGACGAGGTGGTGGAAGTGCCAGATGATGACGACTACGTACCAGAGCCTGGTAAGATCATTATTATTTAGAGGAAGCAAGATGGAAGACTAATAATGTCAACAGGGGACGGACTTGTACCTTGTCCCGTCTGTCAAAGTCGGATGAAGGAGTGGCAAGTATTCAAGCATCTCGAAACTTGCACAGGCCCAAAACCTCCACCAAAAAAAGCCGGAAGCAGCTCAACCTCGTTTAGCAACCAACGTCAGACGAAAGCCCCCGAACGACTACCGACGATGAGCTACTCGATGTACAAAGATCAAGCACTGCGCAAGAAGTTAGGGGAACTTGGTATTTCCAATCAGGGTCCTCGCATGCTACTCGAGCGCCGGCACAAGGAGTGGGTGACACTTTGGAACGCCAACTGCGATGCCGCAAAGCCAAAGAAGCGCAACGAATTGCTACACGATCTGGATGTTTGGGAGCGAACACAGGGAGGAAGAGCCCCGACGACTGGCCGGGCAGCGCAGAATGCCGCCATCATCAAAGACAAGGATTTTGATGGTGCGGCTTGGGCGGCGAAGCATGACGACTCGTTCAAGGATCTGATTGCGAGCGCAAGGAAGAGTAGGCTTGAGGCGAAAAAGAAGGCCGAAGAGGCTGCGAAGGAGTCAGCATCTGAGGCTGCTTCGAAGGACCAGGAGAAGCTGTCGAGTTCGGAACAAACACCGTCACACGAGCAACCTGCGATATCATCAAACGTGGACCCAGTAGAGGATCCAAACTGGGCGCCAACTGCCACTCAGCAAGAGGACTCAAACCCGGTCAATTCGACAGCCGCTTGCATGCTGCCTCCAACAACAATGGCGGCGGTGACGCAGGCGCCTTCAGGGGTTCCGGAGCCATACTACGCCCAGAACCCCCACCCTTACCACACTGACATTCACCCACAAATCCCCTATTCTACATCCCAACCATACTATACTACTCCCTCATACCACCAAAACGCCGACGCGGGCATGGGGAATCAACCCTTATACTACAATCCAGATGGGCCAGCCCAACCTTATACATGGCCCCAGCACCCAAGCAGCCAGCCTTGACATATGGGCAGCATGGCAGCGCAGTGGGCTTGGGCAGAACATAGAAGAAGGACGGTGCATCGAGATACCATTTGATGATACAAAGACGTGGGATAAAAACAAGGCATAGACTCTAATGAACAATTGGCCCCCGTGGCTTTACATAATAGCCCAGAACGCCCCGGATATCCTAGATGCAGTGATCATATATGCACGTGAATAGTTGAGCTCCCAATGAGTCCCTTCCCCCTTCTTCCTGGCTTCCCCTATATGGCCAAGTTCGCAATTCCAGTTTCCGACGTCGGCGTTCGAGCCTTTTCGCGGATCTCTTCGGTATCTGCTGGCACTGCCGGCAGCGCGTCGAGCTTCTTCTGTACCTCGGCCGCCTCCTTCTCTTCCCTCGCCTTCTGCTCCTCTGCCTCCTTGCGCTGTGTCACCTTCTCCTTCTCGCGCTCCTGTGCCTCCATCGCCTCCAGCTCGTCGTCGAGCTCGCCCTCGTCCACCACCGCGCCTGTCGACTCGGCCAAGATAGCGCCCACCTCGTCCGTCGAGGTCATCTGCTCCCGGAGACGATCCATAACGGTGTCGACCCGGTCCGCGCTGCCGACTTGGGCATTCAGGCTGGCCAGCGCATCAGTAGACGTCTCCATGACCTTGACGAGCTGGATGTTGTCAGCGGCCTGCTCCAGCTTGGCAGCCACTTGTTCGAGTTGGTTGAGGGTGGCGTAACGAGTGGCGAGGGACGACTCGGCGAGTTTCTTGGATTTGAGAGCTGCAAGGGCCGCGATGCGGTTCTTGCGGGTGACGGCGTCCTTGGCGGTTTGTGCGAGCTCGTCAATACGTGTGTTGAGAAGATCAGTCTGATGCTTTAGACTTTCTGTCACTTCCTTGAGAGAAGCAATAGCGGCGTCTTCCTCTGTGATGCCACCTTGCTCGCCAGATCCCTTGATCCTGATCGTCTTTCCGTCATATTCGATAACTCCCTTATCGCGCGAGAGGAATTTGAGCAGCACATCCAGGTCCGTATCTGTCAAGCGCTGGTCCTTAACCAGGGCTGCTGAGAAGGCCTTTTGGAATTGCGCTTTGCTAAAGACGCGATCAAACCTTGAGCTTCTCTCCGCCATGAGGTCGCCCAGCTCCTTTGCCGCAGCCTCGACGTTCTTGACCACCACATACTTGCCAGTCGGCAGCTTATCGTCTCCCCTAGACGGATCCACCACTCCAAGCTGGCGCAGCGTCCAGCCCATGACACTCCACGGCAGACTTGACCAGCTGCTTTGGTATATGCTCTGTTGTGACTTGTCAAAGTCGTTGAGGGGCATGAAATCTCGTCCAGCGGTCGCCTCGCGCACGACGGTACCCAGGGCAAGCGGTTGACCAAACTCCTTAAACTCGAGGGATCGTAGTAGTCCATCGTCGATATTCAGGACAAAATGGTCTGGTTCTGAGCCGCGGTGAGAGATAAGGCCTTGAGCGACGAGATCGGAGAGGGCCTGTCGCCAGGCAGAGATGTTTGCTTGGTAGCCATCTGGGTTCAGAGTGCGTTGGGATCGGAAATCCGAGTATCGTGCGGGTAATCTTGACCTGAAGGAAGTACACAGTCAGCAAATAGATTCCATTTGTAGCATGTAAGACAAGGGAAAAGGGCGGTTGGTACCTTGCGAAGCTGGGATCATTCTTAATGAGGTAGTCGGCGAGCTCGCCCATGATGGAGTCGGGCACGCTCAGATGCGCCGGCGATGGTGTTTAGCAGAGTTGAAATCGCAAAAAGAGAAGGGCGGCGTTTCTAGAAAGCTCTTCTCATTAAAATCGCGGTCCCTAATCGTTGAAGAAAAAAGTCGAGGTTGCAATCAAAGGGTGAGGGATGACGACACATGTGACGCCGTGAATGGGAGACGGATCATTTGTTGGTGGTGGGATGAAAGTGGCTTGCTTGTCGTCAGGGACGATGGCTGATGGGGTTTAGTGGCTTGATAGCGACCCAGCGCTTATCGGTTAGTGGTCAGGGACCAACTACAACATCAAATCCAGCATCAAGACTCACAAGCACAGCACATTCACATAAAGGTAGCCAGTTGTAGTTGGAAACTTGATTGAATTCAATTTCGAGTCCCCAACATGATGTAGAAGAAATAGAATCCCAACTCAAACTTTGATCCATAAAAACGCCGGTCACTCTGACAACACCATCCAAACACCAAATACTGATGCTGGGGTCTGTATGGGACGATGCCCTCAGACGAGTTTTAGGGAAATCCTCAGATGACTTTTAGAGAGTCCCTCAGACGAGTTTTCTAGAAAGGAAACAGGCTCAGAAACGCCCCCAGGCTTTCTCTCTGTTCAAGTTCCATCTAGGAAACCTCCGAGAACTGAGTGAATTGGATCTTGCCATCATTCTCAGCAGCGTCCATGCGCTGTTTGTACAAAGCCCTCGCAAGCTTGTACGCCTCCTCGGCTTCCTTCATCCCCTCCTCAGCAAATGCCTTGGCTTCAGTGATGAAGTCCACTTTGTCTCTAGAGTGGCCTGGGCCATCAGGGGAGGCACTTCGACCGACCCGCTTCAGGGTGTTCTCAGGAGTCAGGGTGGGTGTAGGAGTGGGAGCTGAGCTAACCATGGTAGCAGCAGCAGCGAGGAGTAGAGTGAAGTAGCTGATGATTCGGACCATTGTTGTGGTGTTTTGTCGGTCTCCAGTTGTGAATAGAGAGTAGAGTTGGGTGGTGGTTGTGAAGAGACAAAGATGGAGTTGTGGTGAAGTGTTGATGAATTTGTGATGAATTTGGTAAAGTTGATAACTTGTGATTGATGATGGAAGTGGTGTGTGAAGTTGCAAAGTGGAAGAGAACTGCAGTCCTCGAGGGATGGATGGGAAGATACATATACACAAAGCTCCATGCTCGGGCTCTGGGCAGCAGTGTTGTCCCGTGCGTTGATTGACTTTGTTGGGAATCTCTCAAGTCAAAACTTGATGTTGATAAATGACTTTAACTTAGATGCGAGTGCCTGATGACCGCTCTCCCCGACATGATGCTATCGGCACCACGGGAAAGTTAATACATCTACAGTATCTCAAATGCAATTTAATATACAAATTGGTTCCCGATTTGCCAAAAAATACCACCCTTACTTGCTAAGGATTCATTTCCAGACTCTCTAGATCTCTAGAGATCAAAACCCCTGGTTTAAAAAAGCGAGAGACATCCGACTGAGAGGAGTTCAGACGCTGTATTGTCACAGGTCCGCCATTCTTTGGGCAACCAGAGCCAAAACTCAACAAGAGCAACTCTTCCTGACGATTCGAGAATAGTCCATGCGAGGCTACCTTTTCTTGACCAAGCTCACATTTACATGACTAGACTTTGAGGCTATGCAAATTATCTTGGAAACCTTACAGCACCTGTTTACCAATTCCCCGAAAACCGTAAACCATGTTTCAATCTGCAATCTGGACCTCAAGAGAGAAGCCTTGTTACTCTCTACTAGTTTGAACATCTTGCACGGATCTGAGCTATCAGTTAACCGCCCAGGTAGTGATTGGATTAATACAGGTTTCAGCATTTCGACTATAATGAGATCTCAAATCCCAGATTACATGAGAGGAAATGATCCAGTTCCTAATTATTCCAATCACGCCTTAGGAATGCCTCTGAAATTAGGCATCAAACAGTCAAAGAGTCACGATGCTCGTGATTGTCAAAGTCTACACCCCTCGGTGTTCTAAGGCACAATGCATTCGCCGTTGAACTCGGACCGGGACAGTTTGAACAGTTCGGATCTTTGACTTTCGGAATAATTTTCCACCTTCTAGAATCTGCCCATATCTTCCTAGTTGGGTAGCTTGACAGACGTGGCCCGGGGAACAAGTGATCTTCAGCATGGACGGCCACACCCCCAAACCATCGACTTGGGGGTGACGGTAAAGGGTTCATGCCATATCACCACAACATTAGTTACATATGTCATAAAATGAAACCATTTCAATTCATTGACCGCAAATATCAAGGAAGTATTGTATATAATTATTCCTGGCTCCAGCCGTTGTCCCTCAAATTCACACCCCAACATCCCCAATGAACCCCCAAACCCACCCCTAGCTAGGTACCTCAATGACGTCTGAACCATGGACGTCCATCAAAGGAGGGGTCGAGGGGTCCATTCTCCTCACCAAGCACCAAGCGGCTTCTTCGTCACTTTGGCCGGGGATAAGGCAACCTACACAACATATGATAGGCCAGAAATCCCTGTCAAGCAACTCCGATAGCCAAGGTTCAAAGGCCATGATTCGCGGGGTAAGAAAAGTGCGCCCTCTCAGTCAAACTCCAACGAACATGTAGCTCAAGTTCGTTATCAAAAGTACCGTCGCTAACAATTCCCCCTCCACTATTCCGTGTGTATCCTTCCAAACCCGAAGCACGGCTTTGCTAAGATAGCGACCCGTAGATACCTACTAGCCTTAGCAAGGATTTGGATACCTTGACGACCTCGTCCTGTTCCTCCTCTTGACTCAGCGTTTTCTGACTCCTTGTCACGTTTATCCCAATCGATTGAACCCGTTTGCGGCTCTCTTTCTCATCTCCATCAAATCACATCATCCTCACTCTTCTCCACCTCCTCACTCGGCCCTAGTCCGTCCGAATGAACACCACCCGTCGTCTCTTCACCACCACATTCACAACCCTCAACCTCTCACTCTCACGCCCAACTTCACTCACACCTCTCATCCGTCCCCTATTTACCCGTCGCACAATGGCTTCCGCAGCTGCCAAGCGTCTCGCCGGCAAGACCGTTGTCGTCACCGGTGCCTCCTCCGGCATCGGCCGCTCCACGGCTCTTGAGTTTGCCCGGACGGCGCCCAGCAACGACCTTCGGCTCATTCTCACGGCTCGCCGTATTGATTCACTCAAGGAGCTCGCTGATCAGATCAAGAGTGAGGTTGGTGAGGGCGTCAAGGTGCTGCCCTTTAAGCTCGACGTGAGCAACCCTGCTGAGATCAAGGGCTTTGTGAGCAACCTGCCCGAGGAGTGGAGGAACATTGACGTCCTCGTCAACAATGCGTAAGTCTCGTTTCCCGCTCATTGTTCGGATGAATAACTCATGCACCATAGTGGCCTCGTCAAGGGCGTCGCTCGGGCTCCTGAGATCGCCGAGGAGGACATTGGCGTCATGTTCAACACCAACGTCACCGGCCTCATCAACATGACTCAGGCCGTTCTCCCCATCTTCCTCGCCCGCCCCGACGGAGGTCACGGAGACATTATCAACGTTGGCTCTATTGCCGGCCGTGAGCCCTACCCCGGTGGTTCCATCTACTGCGCTACCAAAGCCGCCGTTCGCAGCTTCTCTGAGAGCTTGCGAAAGGAGCTGATCGCCAGCCGTGTCCGAGTTATCGAGATTGATCCCGGTCAGGTTGAGACTGTAAGTCAAGCGGCCATTCATCAAGTTTCCAACTTGTTTCTAACAGACCTCTAGGAGTTCTCTGTTGTGCGATTCTACGGAGACAAGTCCAAGGCCGATGCTGTGTATGCGTAAGTCAACTCTCTCCAGCCCTTTACAAGACATCGTGTTCAGAGAATGTCAAGAGCTGACAGTCTCCTTTCAGTGGATGTGAGCCCCTCACCCCCGACGACATTGCCGAGATTATCGTCTTCACGGCCACCCGTCGGGAAAACGTGGTTGTCGCCGACACCCTCATCTTCCCCAACCACCAGGTAAGAAATCTCACCTCTCCAAATATCACAAAATGTCTGACACCCGTTAGGCTGGCGCAGGTACTCTCCACCGAAAGGGTGCGTAAGTTCGATAGACAAAACAAGACAATAGAATCCATGTATAATTGTGCATCAAATAAGTCCCATTGCCATGTCAAAGACGGAATATCGAGGTATATTCATATTTGTAACTTTAAATCGAGGGCTATCACTATCGGACAATCTACTCGTCCCCAGTGCATCCTGAGAATGGCATGCCATGAGGCAGTGGCAAAACCGTCAAACCCTCTACATCTCGCCGAAGCTCACATGAATGTTCGAAAAGTTCTCTTGCCCAAAACCCATTTGCCCCCGAAGGAACAAGAGAGACCACGAATGGTCTTGGGTCACAGGCCTTCTGAGTTCGATATAGTTTCATCTTCCAACGTTCCGTTAAGAACCCATTCTGGGGTGAATCGGGCCCTTGCCGTCAACAAGTGACAGCACCGCTGGGTGAGCATGTAGCTCGGTTTCATTCACATCAGCACAACTAAAGGCGGACACTGTCACGCACGAAAGGCTCCTGCACCAAAAGACCGGGAAATAGTAGTCGTGATTCGTCACCTACTTTGCTTTTGTTTGGAAGCCCTCAAGGAATGAAGTCCTGCTCAGGGCACCAGCTGTTCCTTTCCCCAGACGCCTCGCTAAGAAAAACACCAAAAGAATGGCCCTAAGAATATCGTCAAAGAAGTATGCCATTACCCGCCTCAGATTGTGCAGTCGCATCATAGCAGAAGACAAGAGAGCAAGAGTATAGCAGGTTCCATCTGTCTAGTCCCCAGAATGTTGGAACAAAGGCGAAATGGACTCGCCGTAGTGGTTGCGCCGAATGGCCTCAGCCAACAGGAACGAGAGGTCGAGCACCACAAGCTTGCTGATGTTGCGAACCCTGTCCTTATCAATGGGGAAGCTGTTGGTAACAACAATCTGGTGGATGCACTCGCATGCTTGCAGTTGTTCGAGACTGTCTCCGCCAAAGATGCCATGAGTCGCCATGCAGTACACCTTCTTGGCCCCGCCCTTCTTAATCACGGTCTCAGCGGCAGCAATCCAAGACCCGGCCTTGTCAATCATGTCATCAACGATGAAGACGGTCCGGTTCTTGACGTTTCCGACCAAGGTGATCATGTGCTCGGCGTTGGGATTTTCCAACGCATTGTCCTCCTCATCGGAGCTGCCTGCCGCATCACCGGATCCTCCAAGAGATTGAGGCTCGGGGGCAAAGAACGATGACGCATGGGACATGGTCATGGGATCCTCGTCATGTAAACTGACATCGGCGGCGGATCGATCAGGGGAGGGGAAGTCGTCCTCGACAATACGGCCCTGGACTAGGCGGCCATGTGTGACCTCGTGTGCCTTGTGGTCATCATAGTCGGCCTCGCCGTCCACTGATGGTTCGGGCGATCGAGCTGGGGGTGTAACATTGTCATCCGCGGACTCGGCAAGACTCAGGTTAGAAGTGCGGGCCGACGAGCCATTAACTCGCTTAGGGGAGCCCTGCAGATCCGTCACAATCCGCGAGGTTCGTGGAGGAGTAACATCTCTCTTAGGAGTCTTCTCCCGCTCTGGTGCTGGCTCACGGGGGCCCCGGTTGGGAAGAGGCCGGTTCGATTCCAACGCTGGTTGGCTATCGACACTATGATCGAAGTGTCTCATGATCATACTAGCCGTCATGTTGCTGACACGCTTCCGATCTGTGGTGACGATTCCAAAGTTGAGCTTGAGCGCATCGGCAAGCGACGTGACTCGCTTGGTTCCTCCCGCATTCTTGGAAACAACAACCGCTTCGCGCCAGTTAGGGACGTTGTGGCGGATCCATTTGGCGAGGATGGGCTCGGCATGAAGGTTGTCGACGGGGCACTTGAAGAATCCCTGCATCTGGGATGCATGAAGGTCGACGGTGATAACATGCTTGACACCAGCAACGCCCATCAGGTTGGCAAGCATGCGAGCCGTGATAGCACCTCGATGGGACTTCTTCTTGGATTGACGGCTGTAGGGGAAGTAGGGGAGGACGGCTGTTGGGCAGCGATGCCAAGTCAGCCTACGGGATCTCAAATGGGAAGAGATAACCACAAACCAGTGACCTTGTTGGCAGAGCCGCCCTTGCATGCCGAGATCATGATGAGAAGCTCCATGATGGAGTCATTGATGCTAGAGCTTCCAGACTGGACGACAAAGACATCCTTCTCTCGGACGCTTGTCAAGATTCTGACGCTCGTCTCGCCCTTGAGAATCGGTTAGCCTCGAGAGTGTGCATTGAAATGTCATTGATTGATCGGAGACACCAGCGCCCTAGAAGGTGACAAAGGAATGCGGCCCAGGGATGGTGACTCCAAAGAACAATGGCGGCGATAACGGCGAGGGGAAGCTCACATTGGAGAACTTAGTAAGCTCGGCGCTGGCAGGTAGCATACCCAGATTCTCACAGATCTGGCCTGTGAGAACTGGGCATGAATTGCCGGCAAAGATCAGGGTGTTGCGCATCTTGGGCAGCCCATCAATCGATGCGTGAGGATGAAGCGTGGAAAGATTGAGTGGGAGAGAAGGTTGGGAAAAAGCTGCGTTGCTCAGGTGGGAAGCTTTTTTTTTCATGGACGCGGTACAGAGCACCGTGCGAGCCAAGCCAAGCCACTTCTGCGCACGGGACCCAGTGTGCGCCGTATTGCTTTTTTTTAGCGGCCGCACGGCAACAGTTTGGGTTACGCAAAGGGTTATCGGCGGCTCTCAGCCAGTCGTTATCTGCGGTGTCATACAGTGCCAAGCACTGTCTTTGCAGATTGGAGTCCCCGCCGTCGGTGATCAAGCGGGGCATTTCGGAAAGTGCGTCACAGCCTCGCAACCGGAGGCCGGAATCCTTGCGAAAGCATCCAGCCGGTTGCCGGGCTCTGTCGCGTGTGTTGCCTTTAACGGATCGCCCAATGCGTGACAACGTCTGACTTTGAGATTTCTAGAAACGGCCAGCATTGAATCTTTCCCTCGAGGACAGCCGTTCGTTTTAGATTCAGCTTCAATGAGAGGGCACAGCGAGTCCATTAACCACTCGCAATGGGCATCCCTCATCTCATCTCTACCCTAGAACCCTATGCGGTTCATGGAGTTCTTGACAACGATCGAGTAGTCATTGATGGCCCTGCCTTGGCATATCACATTCTTCACATCTGCAACAGACATGGCATAGTCCAGCCCTCATACCAGCTCCTTGGGGATACCACCATCGCATGGCTAGATGAACTCGTTAGTCGTGGTGTAAGTGTGTGAGTTGCCAGTCCTTCTAAGGGAGCTCAAGCTAACTCGAGCAAATCAGTGAAGCCATTTACTTCGACGGCCATCTTCCGCGAGCAAAACTACTAGTACGGATGGAGAGAATGGTGAAAAGCCTTAATCAGCTCAAAGCATTGCACTCCAAGGACCCAAGTGGCTTCTCTCCGGCCGACTTTTCAACTGCCAAGGAGACTCCCCCGTCACTTTTCTCCTCCACACAACCTCTAGGAAAGCCGTTTCTACCACCTAGTTTCCATGTTCCAGCAATTATCGATGTGCTACGATTTTGCTCACGATATACAAAATTGGTACATCTCGTCCCTGGCGAGGCTGATGCATACTGCGCCCAGCGGCTTTCAAAATCTGGAGGCACAGTTATCACCGCAGATTCAGACCTGCTGGTGCATGATCTGGGCCATGGCCGTGTCGTGTTTCTTCGCGATATTTATCTTGATGGTCAATCGAGACTGGCGTGTGCAAGCTTCTCCCCTGCGCATATCTGCGAGAAGGTGAAGCTCTCACCTACCTCTGAGATCTGCCGGCTAGCTTACGAGCGTAAGCGCTCGCCTCATTCCACACTTTCTCAGATTCTTCGAGATTGTGCCCAGGAAGTTGTTGACACAGCGGATTACGCGGAGTTCTGTCACGAGTATCTTGATCATGAGACAACACCACTGCCAGTACCAATTGCAGACAGGGAGATCCAAATTGGGACATTAGATCCCCGGATATCAGAGCTGATTCTACAGCTGGGCAACCAGGATGTCCAATCAAATGATCCAAATATCGACATGATGTTTCTACCCATCCTCCTTGAGAACCCTTCCCGCGGGAGTGCCTGGGAGCAGAGTACTCCAATTCGTCAACTGGCTTACACGATTGCGCGATGGATTATCCCCGGCTCATCATCGACCGTCCAGGAGTATCGACGTGTTAACACGAGCGTGCAAAAAGGCCGACAAGTGCACATGCTACCTAAAGAAGCTGCAAAGGCGTGGGCTCAAGACCTCACAAGCCTGATGTCCGAGATCAATGAAGAGCCAGAGCGCGATGCAGTCCAAACATGGCAGATCCTTTGTTTAACCGTGGATATCAGACACTGTCGCGAGGAAGGCAAGAAATCTCATATACTGCAGATTCTCGAGGAATGCTCGCAGCGAACAGCGTTCAAAAGAGTCTCTTGGGACATCATCCACTTCGTTGCCCAGTTGCAAGCGGCGTACTACTCGTTCCGCCTTCTTAAACAGGCCGTATCCCTTACACCAGCTGAGGGAACAATACCAGAGCTACATAGCATGCTCTCTTCCCTCCCGTCCCTGGCTGAGTTTCCAACTATCGAGAGTACCCTAGAGTTTCTGCGAAAGAGCGGCGAAGCGCAGATGTTGAAAACCATCACTAGGCTAGTACCATTATCAGACACAGATACTGAAGAGCAATCTGGGAGAGCTTCGGCACCTAAGAAGCGGAAGGCAGCCAAGCAGAATGGTCGCGGCAGGAAGGCCGGACCTGGAAACACGGCCACACGCAATCTGTTTGATGTCTTGTCCCACGACACATGAATATGGTCGTGATCACACATAATGTACATGATTGACTGTCTAGCCTGTTTCCCATGTCACCCGACAATCAAAGTTCAACTATTCCCAAAAACATGTCCCCGATCGTTTATCTTGTATCCGTAGGCCTATCTGCCATCCCCGTTACGCCACTACCATGACCATCCTTCCCAGGTGTACATCAGTCGTCTCAACATGATTCTCATCTATTCATCCATTTCGTGTCTGCCCGAGTCCATGAATATCGTCCAGCAGCTTTGACAAGGGGCTTTCCTCCTCCTCAACATCATTCACGTCCCGAAGGAGCTCTTCCTGCGAGCTACCATTCCCAGCCGATCGGATGATTTTCCATGCACGCCGGAACTCATCTCGGATTGACACAATACCATTGTGTGTGACAGTTCGAGCGACGTTGTGGTCCAACTCGAAGGGGTCCTCGATAGCAAATAGATACCGGTGTCGGATTTCCTTGAACTCGTTGTTCTTGTTTGCTGCGTTCACTTGCTTGGACTGCACGCCTTCGTCAGGGGTGACTTGCCCTTTGGGAGCAGCTGCCGGCGTAGGCGTTTGTTCAGTTTGTGGTGGAGGATGAGGACCAGCCCCTTGCGCGTCCAGGACTATGACAGTCTTTGCACCTGTCCAGCCCTTGTTTTGTTTGGTCAGCAACCCGCCTGGTGTGCGCAAACTGAGCACGTCTCTGCCCCAATCGAAACCTCGGCTTGACAAGGTACTCAGCATCGTACTATGAGCATAGTACTCAAAGAAGCCACGGAGAAGATGACCGATTGTTGCGTTGTTGTGATTTAGTTGATTTGCCTGAGCAAGACCCAGTATTTCCTCTTCGTTGCGCCAGAACCGGATGTCGTGACCACGGCATAGTGTTGCTTTCTCCAGCTCGGCAGGCGACAGCCCTCGTGGGAGTGGAGGAGCCAGTTGTTGAAGATTGGGACTGACAAAGGGCTCTGCGACGTTGACTAGGTAGTGAAGTACCATCAACACATAGCCATAGCTGCTCAGAGTTCCACGGTATCCAGAGTTAATTCCACGCATTTTCGCCCAGTGCTTGACGAATAGTACCATTGGTCGCACCCGTGGGTCAGTGAGAGAGTAGCATCGCAGGAGCGCCGTGTTGTGCAGAGCCAAGTGGGCTGAAAAGTTGATATCGCATTGAACACCTGCCCCCGTCTTAGGGAACTCCAGGCGATCGCGGTATCGGTCACGCGGCTGGTTGGGGGCCAGTTTGTGAGGGTCGGGGAGGGCCTTGATTCTCGCTACCAGACCGGAGGTTGCAGGCGTAAGAGGAATGATGAAGTCGGTATTCGCAGAAGATTCTTCTGACTGTTGGAAGGGGGCTCGGAGGAGGGCGATATACTCTTTGATATCCGGGATCACCTCCTCGTCGTAAAGATCCTTCTCTATCGCTCGTTCGAATTCCCATGCCAGATGGATGGCCTTGTGCATCCGGACGACGGCTCTGATTGGGATGTCTCCACCCCACGATGTGATGTGATCCGTTATAGTCTTTCGAATTTCCTCTTGGTGGATGCCGTTCAAGTACTGAGTGACCACCAGACGGTTCCAGTCTGTGGCCGCAGGCTCGTTCACTGGCCGCAGAGCATTGGTTATACTTAGGGCTCGAGCAGAGTAGGCAGTAGGTGCCTCGTGTTGCGTTTGCTCCAGGGTCACAAACTGCACTGAAGGCGCCCTTTTCATCTTCTCAAGAGCTAGCTGAAGCTGCTTGGTGTAGAAAACAGGGTCAATGCCGAAGTTCAAATTCTTTTGAGTCTCTTCCCAGGTTTCCATCGCTAGCTCAGCGAGGACACGAGGTTGTTGGGCTCGCTCCTGGACACCTCTCTCCTCCCAAAGTTGCCGGATCTGCTCACCCTCGATTTGCGTATAAACGCCCAGAAGGGACCGGTTGGATTGCCCATTGTCGACGGATTCAAATTTGAGAGATGGGTATCTGGCTAAGCGACCTCGAAGTTGCGGATCCGAGAGGCCAGCGACGAAGGCCTTGCAAACCCGGTTCAGAATGTCCCAGTCCTGGCCTGCAAGATCGCGATAGTTGGACACCGTGACATCGCGACCACCCGCTCTACGGAGAACGCGCTTTGCCAAACCGTAATACGAGGCGAGTGTATTCTTGGGGCCCTGTTTGATATCGAAATTCTGAGGTTCTGCTGTCAAAGAGGTTGGCGAAGTGACCTCGAGAGTCTTGGTTTCAGGACCATTAAGACCGGTCTGGTCATTTTCGTGATCATGCTCGTCATCTTCGTGAGTCTCGTCGAGTCCGTTCTCCCATTTGAAGCGCTCTTCAAGAAGATCTTGTCGTAGCTTCTTGGGCGGATCTGAACAAAGCTTGATGATAGGGACTCGAGTGCGGGTCAATAATCTGGCACCCAGGCCGGCATCCAAGAAGGCTTTTTCTAGTAAGCGCGGAATCTGAGAGCCGGGAGCATCAGGCTGGATGGGGGACATTGGGGACAACAGCCCAAGGTCCATGTCGGAGGCCTTCGTAGCAAACCCCGAGGATAGACTGCCAAAGCATTTAAGCTGGACCGAGAGTGGATCGAACTCTGCTTCTGGGTTTTGCTCTTTCTCACAACGGGCAATGGCCTCTTGGCTGATGGCTTCGATACGGCAACGGAAGGCCTCCTTCTCCGCAATCTCGGATCTCTCGATCTCAGAGTTGGAAACCACCTCAAAACAAAGTCGGTCAAGGAGAGAAGCCTGGGCGCTGATTTCCTCGGGGGAGAACTGGGGTTCGCGTCTGGAGTTGTAGAGATGCATACCGCCGCGACTAAGCTGCAGGGGCATAGAATCCGCAGGATTGCCTGGCTGTTGGCCATGAGCAGAACCATGTGGTCCAATTCCCTGCTGAGGGCCGTTCCATGAACGCTGACCATACGAACCGTTTTGACGACCATCGTAATGTGTCGTTCTTGGATGAGAATTGGTGTGCATGTGGCGCTGGTACGACTGAGAAGGTCGTGAGTAGTGTGAAGTCGGGCTCTGATAGGGCCTTGAAGGCGGGGGTTGCTGAGGTCGAGGGTCAATGGGAATAGACAATTGAGAGCTCATCTGGCGTCTCTGTGCCTGGTTCATCCGCTTGCGCGATGGCTTGGATGGGGGAGCCATTGCGGAGGGCTCAGTCGGAACGTTGTTACCCATGCCATTGTGAGGCTTTGCGGCCAAGCCAGGAGCCGAAGCACGCGGCTTCAGAGGAGCCTGAGCTGGGACGCCCGAAGAAGATTTGCTGGTAGGAGAATCCTGCGATGGCCCGTTGTTGGAGAGAATTAGGTTGCGAAGATGGTTCTCAAGGCCGGGCTGCTGGGGGCCGGTGGGCGCGCCAGGCGGCGGTTCTGGACGGTTGGATAGCATTGAGACCTGTTCAATGCAACACGCTGAGCAAAGGCGTATCGTGAGAGCTTGACAGGATAATAGCTGTCTTGAGTCGGTAGTAGTGGGTAAGTTGGGGAGGCCGGCTTAGATGGTTGACCAGGGTATGACTAGTCGCTTCTCGAGCAAAAGCACTTCGACACAAAGGAATTGAAAGCTTGAGGACTCTTAGCTCCTTAGGAAGAGAAGAAAATTGAAAGAGATGAAAAAGGACCACGCGGCAGCCTGTAGCGATAATTGAGTGTCCAGGGAGCCATCCAACTTGAGGGAGGAATATGGATGTGGGTGTAAAGATGCAGACGGCTCTCTTTGGCCCATCACCTCGCTTGAGCGGGAAGGGGTAGCCTGTGGCCGGTCAAAGAGGGAGGAGTAAGGAAGGGGCAGGAAGGGATTGGATGCAGCACAATCGACGACGCAAGGACGGATGCGTGTGAAATGTTTTGAAAGAAATTGGGAATGAGGCGACAAAGCGATGCTGGATGATGTTCAGCAGCCGTCCCTGTTTGTAGGTCGAGGCTCTGCAACCCCACAAAATGCCTAGACAATTGCCCTTGCCAATGGGCGGCCGGGTACAGTGCCATACCCCACGCGCCAACTGTGTATCATGCGCCTCTTATCAGGGTTTCACAGCGCACGCCGGTAAGTCACGAACAGTGTTAGAGCTTTCACAAGCACTGTAATCACCTGCAGTTCCAATGCTCCACTCAATTGAAATAAAAAACCAGAGTCTGTTACCGTCAAGAAGAAGCGCAAGCAAATTAACCAGGTGAAGTGAAACGTACAAAGCAAACCGTATCGCCATGCATAGGTTCCCAAGTGATGGTGGGTCGCCTGATGAGCTTCCTAGAACAAAGACCTTGCCAGTTTGCCAAGGCCAGTGGAAGTCGGTGCTCCCTCGGTACCTGGCCTTCCAGTTGGCGCGCACAGCCACCCATCCACTGTGGCTTGCTTGCTTGCTTCGCGCCTTTGTCATCGTCATACCAGCAGCAAGCAACACGACTTAGCGCTCCTCCTGCACCAACATCCACTTGTCAATAGAAATAACTTCCTCCGCCCCCTTCCTGACCTTTGTCTCTCAATCACCAGCAGATCGAGACGACCGCGACGTTATCTCCCATCGACATCTTTAGCACAGTCACCCCAATCCCGACGTGTTTGCTCCGTTGTTTGCGCCCAGCGCAACGCTAGGCTCCAGGCCCAGCCTGACCTGCTGCCTTGGTAGCACCCTGTGCAGAATCTATCATTCAAATCACCAGTAGATCACCGTCAAGATGAGCGCGCCGCCACCCGGAGGCCCGTCTGGCAGCGCGCCTGGCCACCCGAATGGGGCCCCGAAACAGAAAGCGAATCCTCTCCGACCGATGCGGAAGAAGCCACGCGCGAATCCCCTTGTTTCGCGAAAGGCCGGACCTAAACCTGGAGCGCAACCGAATGCTGGCTCACAGAATGGAATGAAGCCAAGTGTTGAAGAGCGGCGGAAGCTCTATGATGGATGGTCGGAGCCACCACCTGCCCAGTTTACCGACATCGCCATCATGACGACCAAGAAAGCTCTTCTCGACGGCATCCGCTACCACATGATGAAGTTTTCCCAAGCAAAGATGGGTGACAAGCCCATCGACCCATCCGACCAGGACGATTTCGCACGACCCGTCACGCTGCACCGACGAGACGCCCGTCAACCCCCGCCAGGAAGAGCCCCCAAGATAGAAGCCCCCGAAGTGCCACAGGTGGACGAGCAGGAGGCGGAGAGATTGGCCCAGATGAAGGCCGAACGAGAGGCTCAGCGCGCCGTCGACCAGGCCAAGATTGCGCCTGTCGCCAAGGAGCTCAACCCCAAGCGACCCAAGAAGCAAAAAGAGGAGAAGACAAACTTCAACAGGGCCCCGAAAACACAAGCTGCCAAGAAGGAATCCGAGCTGCGATATGAAGAGGCGCTTCCATGGCATCTTGAAGATGCAGAGGGCAAGAATGTCTGGGTCGGTAGTTACGTCGCTGCTCTTTCCGAGTCAAATGTGGCTTTCATGATCGATCAGTCGGTCTTCCGCATGGTACCTCTTGAGAAGTGGTACAGGTTCACTTCAAAGCCCCCTTTCCAACCATTCACAATCGATGAGGCCGAGGCGTTGATGGGCAAGAAGGTGGACGTCGGTCGTTGGGTCATGAAAGACGAGGAGAAGAGGGCAGGCCGGCAGGATCTTGAGGCTACTCGACAGCTTCTCTACGGACGCGGCCCGATGGTCAAGACAGAGAGCGCTACTTTCAAGGCAGCCTCCAGGTCGGAAAAGCTGGAACATGACGAGATTGACATGTCAGGCGATGAGTTCCAAGACGATGACGAGGCCCCTCTATTTGAAAAGAACGACGATGAAGATACCAAGGATTCCAAGGACCGCATTCGACGCGAGCAACTAGGCGCCAATCTCTTTGGTGATGGTGACGAGCAAGAAGTCGACAGAGAGCTGGCTGAGGAGTTGAAGGAAGAGATTGAGCGACAAAAGCTTGGTAAGGCGACCAGAAAGGCGCTTATCAAGCGAGACCGAGAAGACATATATGAGAGTGATAACTCTGAGGACAACCCCTGGAGCAGCTCGGTAAGCACACCATAGGGATTCGTTTGTGGACGAAGCAACGCTGATACTTGAACCAGTCCGATGATTCCGACTCCGATGAAGAGGAGAAAGGGGAAGAGGAGAAGAAGGATGAAGATAAGAAGGAGGAGGATGATAACAAGGCCGGCGAAAAGCCAAAGGGGTCTGGTACAAAGGGTACTAACACTCCATCCGGAAAGAAGCCTGAGGGTTCGAAGAAGGGTAAATCCCGTAAACGCCCCGGTTCGCCAACCCTCTCCGAGTCTAGTGGAAACGAATCCTCTCGGAAGAAGCTCAAGAAGACTGCCACGCCTGCTACGGGAAGCAGGGCTGGCACTCCTCTGCCTCAGCGTACCGCCGCTCAGCGAATGGGCGCCGGATCCGGTAGCGACGGAGAAGCGACGGGTGGTGAGATGTCGGATGGCGCTATTTCTAGGAAGAAGAAGTTGAAGCTTGTCAGCGGTAGTGCTCGAGGCACGCCGTCGGCATCCAGGGCTGGTAGTCCTGTGCCGACACAGGGTGGTAAGCATCACTCAACCTCTTCAGCAAGTGAATGCTGGGCTAACACTAATCTTTCAGGCGCCTCTCCCTCCGCTGGAGGCTCTATCATTGAGCCAGCCGAAATCCTGGAAAAGATCCCCAACGAAGGCATCGTTATCGGTGATCTGATCAAGCTGTTCCAGCACCGTCTCGGTGACAGACCTGGCCAGATGCCCAAGAGCGAATGGATCCAGCTTGTCAAGAAGCTGTGCGATTATGGTCCCGACAAGCGACTCCGCCGCAGGACTTAGGAATAGGGAAAGCACTGATTCCAAGTCTGGACGGACAGACATGCAATGTGGATTTCGTTTCTCTTCATAATTCGTATCAGCCTCAGGATGCCCCAGCTGAGAACATTTTTGGAACCGTCAGCAGGGGATGGATGCCACATGAGACTGAACCCCTACCAGCGTCCTGGGACGAGATGTAAAGCGCTCAGATATGGGTATATAATAGAATCCGTGTATCAAAAATTATCCTTCTACTCGTCCATTTGCCATGCGTAATCCAGCCCCTTATTTCGTTCTCTCCGGTTAATGGCCTTGAATCTCTCCCCTTCAAATCCGTTGCTACGATCAACTCCATCCCACCGATAGCCCGGCTTGATGCCATAGCGGTTTGGGGGCGCAGCACCAGCGTAGACAGGCTTTCGTTTCGACTTTTTGCCCTTGCCCGGCGCGTCCTTCTTTTCTGCCATGAACTGCATCATGGGATCGTTCCAGCGCTCCTGCTCTTTCAGCTCCTGGTTCATCTCCTCATCATCGGCTGTGCGAGCAAACGACATGAGCTTAGCATCTTGTAGCTTCTCGCGCCGCTTCCGCGCCTCCTCAAGCTGGACCTCGCCCTTGAGCGCCTCCTTGGCGAGCCGTTCCTTCTCCTCCGCCTCGGCGGCCAAGCGTCGCGCTTCAGCGCGTTTCATAGAGATGTCGATTCGTCGGCCGGTGGCATCGCGATAAACTGTCTCTTCCTCCTTTGCCGATTTGCGGTGTCGTTCAAAGTCTTCGCGTTCCTCTCTTTGGCGTCGCTTGAGTTGCGCCGAGACGGCTGCTGCGCTCTGTAGACCTGCGTGGGTTCCGTCGCTCATCTTGACCGCGCTCTCACCCTCCTCCACGATTGGCATTTCGTCGTCTTCATCTCTGGCCGCGTCCTGCTCTGCAGCTGCTGATGCGAGGATGGCGTCCGCGGCGGCCGCAGAATCATCCTTCGGAGTCCCTTCTCCTTCTCCAACCGACTTCCAATTGCTTTTCTTGGTTTTTCGAAATTCAGCAGATCTCCCCGATACTGTCATGGGGGCATCTGCACCCTCGTCATCTTGTTGGGCGCTGGAGTTGCCCCAGCCCGAGTCGTCGTCGTCTTGTATAAGAAGGCCACCGCTGGCGTTGTCGCCGCGCTTGCGCTTTCTCTTCTTTGATGGCTTCGGATCGGCGACTAGGTATCTAGACGCTAGGTAGTCTGCTAGGTCTGAGGGCATCGTGTGTTGGAATGTGGCAAGGATGAGGTTCAAGTCTTGCTCTCAAGCAACATCAACCTTGAAGTTGCACGCAGCTTATGCAGGTACTGAATATGACCCTGGCTCCCCGCTAGAGTGATCTGGAGCTCCCGCCTGGACGACCCACGTCTGCGGTATGAGGTAAGAAGGTACGTACCCCGTTCATATCCAGACGGGAGTTTCCACATCGTCGCCCGACCTTCACGAACCAAAAAGATCCATGTCCTTTCAAGCTTAAAGACACCTTCAGTTTTCAGTATTCGCCAAATGCCCCCTTGCTCTCAGCGATAAGATCATGCCGAGCCGACTTTTGGCCTTGTCAGCTTGCGATTCACCACCCTCCTTTTCGAGCGTCTCTTGAACCCCCCCTCCCTCCGAACTCCGGCCCCGTTTCGTCGACTCCCTGTCTCTTACTCGATAACGTCAGAGCAAGTCGCCATACACCGTCGCCTTCATGCCACAACCTCTTGAAGATGATGTCTCGCCGACGGAACCACTCCAGGCTTTGCCGGTGGCAGCATCGGCCATGAAATTCCCCAAAGCGCGACATTCTACCCCTATACTCGAGTCGCTGCCGTTGTCGCAATCCGAGACCAATCTGGCCTTTCGAAGATCCAACCCCTCTGCCGCCTCACTCTACGCTTCTACGCTGTCACCACCGGGGTCAAGATCTATATCGCCAGCTGGCCGAGGCTCTCCTTCTCGAGTCCTATCGCACACCGTTTTCGACTCCCGGTCCAACCGAATACTCGCCGAGAATGCGGGAGACAGTCCGGCTGAGCCACTAAGTCTGGTTTTGCGGGCATTCGTTCCCCATGTCTCCATTTACACTTCTGAGGATACGGAGGCCTTGATGACGGAGAAGGGGTTCCGTCATGGTCTCTGGGAACTTCTGCGACCGTTCGGCGAGGACGTCCAAGGCAAGATTACGATTAGGGATAGTAATGGTATGAGCCGAGGGGTCGAGGGCTTTTCAATCCGATTTACAAGATTCGGCGACAATGTTGAGCATCCAGACCCCACGGTGTCTGGCCTCAAGAACCCGGCGCCGTCGCAAGGGCAAAATGGTAGCCAGGCGAGCACGTCGCGAGACAAGCAACTCCTGGCAGATGTGGAAGCTGTCGTGGAGAGTCACCTGTCCTATGCGGAAGAATCCTTTGCGGCACCACCACAGTATGGCGTGTTTGCGAATCAAGACATGTCGGAAGAGACATCACCATACTACGCCCTATACCTGCGACGGCTGCTGTCAGGCCTCCCAATATCGCCCCATGAGACTTTCTCACATCCGGTAGCGTGTGTTATCGCAATTAGCTCGCGGAATCCAAATCCGATTGAAGAGCTTAGGCGGCTCTACACCGAGACAAACCAGGGTAGCCAGAGGTTGCCGCTCTGGGTAGACAGTGACTATCTGCGATATTACGTTCTGGTCCACGACGAGGAGAAGGATGACATCACAAGGTCTATGGGACTTTTTGAGCAGATGAAGCGTCATCTGGGCATACACTGCCATCTCTTACGTCTGCGCAGCAGCCAGAGCGCTGAGACAGACGATGACAGTATCCCGCTTCCTCGTAGCGACTGGATGTCTGCTCGCGAGGAACTTGAGGACATCCGACGAAGTGAAGATGATGAGGACTTTGAAGACCCCACACGGTACATCTTCGAGTCGGATGCCACCGCTATCCGCACTTTTGTGCGGGAGATGGTGGCACAGTCTATTGTACCTACAATGGAGCGACACGTTTCCATCTGGAATGATCAAGTTGCCTCACGGCGGAGAGGCATCACAGGACGTTTCATGAATCTGTCAAGGAAATGGGCGTTTGGTGGCAGCTCAAGGTCCTCATCTGGCACCAGTAGCTCAAGGGATAATTATAACATGGCTGGCTTCTACTCAGCAGAAGCACCCGAAGCTATCATGCGAAAACTGGCCGATTATGCTTTCATGCTGAGAGACTGGAAACTGGCGCAGTCGACATATGATCTTTTGCGATCCGACTTCAGCGATTCCAAGGCCTGGAAACATCATGCCGCAGCCAACGAAATGGCTGCCCTGAGTCTCCTTATCATGCCCGTGCAGATGTCATCGAAAAACAGGGCTGAGACGATTGATCAGATGCTGGAGGCTGCCTTTTACTCGTACAACACCCGGTGCAGCTCTCCCTATGGAGCCTTGCGAAGTCTAACACTCGGTCTCGAGCTGCTTCGCCTTCGAGGCGGGACTAATATTGATGACGCCGGTCGATGGGGAGTCCGACTCCTTGAATCTAAGATCCTTGGCAGTGTTGGAGATGCTCTCATGAAGGAACGCCTCGCCATCTGTTACGGGTCTAAAGAAGGCGTGGGGAGCTTTCACTGGGGATCACGCCGTCGCAAATCCGCGACATGGAGTGTGCTCAGCGCAGACGCTTGGCTTCAACAGTCAAAGCACATCCAGGCGCGGCGATGTCTGGACGAGGCACACAGGATGTACTCGACACTACCGCACAAGTCGGGGATAACCAAGTTTGGGGCGGCGGGCGACTTTATGGCGTCGCTGCAGCACAGCCTTGCCGAGTCTCCTGACGCGTCGGATAATGAGAATGAGGAGGGAGACGACGATGATATTGATGAGGAGAGCGAGGCGCTGAATGATATGCGTTCGAGGAGGCCGAGTGCCGTATCAGGGGATATGTTTAGAGATACGACGGCTAAGGATGGGGTGGATGATGGGACATAGACGGAATCTAATGACTATCAATCTTCTAAATGACCTTGGATGTGATCTTGACATGTTTCGTATCATGACTTTCACAAATCTGCTCCTCAAGACACTCGGAGGCCTTCGTCTACGACATGTCACAGCAGCAGTGATAGGCTGGATGATAGACTAGTGTAAGTCTTCACATAGTGAAATTAGTCTTAGCTAGTGTTTAATCTAGGTACCCGTAATCACAGGCTTGACATATCATAGTCTCATCATTTCATGATCAATCCCCTTTTGTCCATAACAATTACTGTTGATCGGCCTGGGCTCGGCGGCGGGCCGCCTCCTCTCGCACAAGAGCAGCGCGCTGCTCCGCGACAAGTAGTCGGCGCTTTCGGAAAGCACCGATGGTGGAGATGACACCAAGGGCCGAAATGCCAGCTGCCACCTTCATGTCCACTCGGAAAGCCTCCGAGTAAGTGTAGCGGACGGCCGTCCACTGCGAGTCTGAGAGGTGGGAGTTGGACCCACCGATGGTTGCCTTCTCGAAGGGGGTCAGGATTCCGGAGAGGTACTCCACGATTCTCTGGTTGAGAAGGGCTGAGGAGGTTGCGATGCCCAAACTACCACCAAGGAGGCGCATCTGGGAGAGGATACCTTGCGCAGGTGCTTGAAGAATGGTTAGCCTAATATGTCCAAATCACACTATGAATCAATAACGTACCAAAGTCTCGGATAGGCGCCTCGATAGTCGAAAGCATGGTTGATGAAGCAACCGTCAAGCCAAAACCCAGACCGCAGAATGTGATGAAACCAAGCAACTTGGCGTCATCAGGGGCATGGTCAAGAGTAACCAGCAACCCACAGCCCAACGTCATGAAGCAAGAGCCAACGAAGAGGGTTTCAAAGGTGTAGTTTTTGACAGAGTTGAACTTGCCAGCCAAGATGCTTCCAAGGGCCGACGCGCCGAGCATTGGGAGCAACATGACACCTCCTACGAGAGCAGACTTGCCGCTAACAACTTGGATTCGCAGAGGGATCGCGTATATGAGCAGTAGATAGGGGAAGCCGATGAAGAGGGTGTTGAGGGCGGCGGTCGTGTACACTCGGTTCCGGAAGAGGTTGATCGGGAAGGCGGGCGCAAAGCGTTCACTAAGGCGATGCTGGATAAAGACCTGCCAGCCGATGAGCAAACCCCAGGCGAGTAGTCCACACAGAAGGGGCGCGAGGAACATGGCTGTCTTCCATCCTCCGTTGGACGAGGTGCCAGCTGTCTGGAAGGCAAAGACAACCAGGACGGCGGCAGCGATGGCGAGAAAGGATCCAAAGTAGTCAAGTTCCTTCCAGGCACGGCGTTCGATCGTGGGTAGGTGTTCAGCCTTGGGCCAAGTGAAGATGAAGATGATCAGAGACACAAAGCCCACGGGGCCGCTGGGAAGTGTGAGAAGCGTTGCGTGAAAGAAAAGGGGGAATAACATACTTGATCCAAAAGACCCATCTCCAGGTGGTGTAATGAGTAAGGATGCCACCGAGAACTGGTCCTAGGACACCAGAGAGAGCAACAACCATGCCGACCAGCGCTCCTATGTGCTGGGCCAGGTGAGGGGGGCTCAACTCCGGGAGGATGATCATGGTAAGAGCATACAGGCCTTGGCAAGTAAGACTAGTGAACACGGAAAGGGAGTCTAAAACATACCGGAGCCACCGATGCCCTGAAGAGCGCGAAAAGCGATGAGCTGCTCAAGATTCGTAGAGAAACCACAGGCCAGGGAGAAAGCGAAGAAGATGATGTAAGCGGCAATGAAGGCATCGCGTCTTCCGATGATGTCGGAGATGCGGGCGAAGACGACGGCGCAGCCCAGGTAGGCGAGAGTATAGGCGAGGGCCACCCAGTTGACCTCCTCCAGGGCCTCGAAATCGACGCCGATGCTGTAAAGACTCGTGGCAACGATGGAGGTGTCGATCATGGACAGGAATAGACCAAGCAGGACTCTTTCACGGGGGTTAGTTCAAGTATGGATGGTTCGAAAGGACAGTCAAGCTCACCCGAGACTCAAGGTCCAGAAGCGAGCCGGTGGGATCGCGGCCTCGATGCGGTGCTCATCCTTTGGAGTTGAAGGAGGAGCAGAAGGACTCTCGGCGGGAAGCACAGCTCCAGGCTCGCCCTGGTCCTGGACATAGTCACTCTCCTTGAGCTCCATATCCGTAGACATTGCGTCGAAAAGCTGAGGAGTTGATAATTTACTTCAAGTTGGGACTGAAGAGAAGGTGACAGTTCCACTGCAAGGCAGTTGAGAAAATACTGTTGTGATGGAAGGCTCAGTCCCCAGGTGATGTATACGAGCAGATCAGCAGTGTTGGTCCAAGTCAATAATATGTAAACGGGGGAGTCATTGGTATAAGTGCCCAAACAAAGCAGTGAATAGGTAGATTTCGGCAATCATGTGCTTCGCGTTCGACCGCCCCGTCCAACCCGAGCGTTTGTCACTAAAAGTCGGTTCTTTGAAGGGGGCCGATGTCAATCAACTGGTCCCATTTTGATCAAGGAAGGGGCATGGGCAGGAGAAGGACGCATTTGAAGAAGACAGCGTTCGCCTCCATTATCGTTCACGATCCCCGAGGCAGTCAAGAAGGGAAGGGAACATTATCCAACGGTTTTCGATTGGCCAGCTCACGCGATTCTCGAACATGGAGGTGCGTTAAATGAGTCCTTTGTAGTGGAGTGAGACGTCCGCACTCGCATTCGCCTGACGCCATGCGGCAGCTGCTGCGACCAACACCCACTTTCCGCGGAGCAATACCGGAAACATGGGCAAACGGCCGCGTCTAATAGCGAGATTCTGGGGGAAGCGCTAGACAAGAACTAGTAATTCATTCGATTCGATCTAAGGACCCTGAGTTGAAGGCTGTTGGTGGAGTGAAGATGTGAAAGGGGAGCGAGATGGTATCGTGGCGCTGCTAACTTTACCAGTTTGGGTTCATGAAAGGGAGGCAGTGACCAAGTCTATAGTTTTTCAACAAAGTATAGAGCAGATAGATCTATTTAGTTCACAGTGATTTGGTATAGTAGTCGGTCAAAAATGTCGATACTTTTTGACTTACATGAACATAGGTAGAGTATCGTTTCTTGATGCCAAGCAACGGGACGGACCTCCGTGTCTGCCCCAGATGGAAGCTCGCACTCGCTTTGCACGGACCATGTCCCCTCATAAAAGCTGCTACAACAAGCTTAGCTCGTTTAATTTTCTCACCATCAACATCAAGCACTAAGCGATTTAAGGAAATAACCCAGCAGGCACCAACCACCACGCCCCAGTTATTCGCACTCACTCACGTCGGCCACGCCTACGAATGGGCTTCGCCTAGAACTACAAGCTACCGTCAGCCCGTTTGCTCGCACTTGAGCCTCATTCCTGAGCCCCGAACGGCACTTCTGTTCTTTTCGTATCAACCATCATATCATTTCCTTGTCGCCAAGGCTCGTTCGGTAGTTGAACAAGCCACACGGCATCTCGGCAGCCCAGAGTCCCATCTTTCATCCACCTAGACAGCAACAGCAACCACACATCCTTAACCATGGCCGACGTCATGACCCAGACTCCCCCGGTCCTCCACGGTCCCTCGGAGAAGGAACGAAAGTATGATCGTCAGCTCCGCTTGTGGGCAGCCTCTGGTCAGGCCGCTCTCGAGTCGGCCAACATCCTCCTCGTCAACTCGGGTGCTGGCACCGTTGGTGTTGAGACACTCAAGAACCTGGTGCTTCCTGGTATCGGCCGTTTCACCATCGCTGATTCAGCTGCCGTGAGTCACGAAGATCTCGGCGTCAACTTCTTTGTCGATGACAGCTGGCTGGGCAAGTCAAGAGCTGAAGCATGCACCAACTTTCTCCTTGAGCTCAACCCAGAGGTCGAGGGCGAGTGGTACCCCAAATCTCAGGTCAATTCTACCTGAAAAATCGTTTCAATTTCCATAGCTAACCTTGCGCAGAATGACTCCTTCAGCCTTCAGGAGCTTCTCACCAACTCACCCAAGTTCACCATGATCCTATATGCTTTGCCCTTGCCACAAGACCAGGTGCAACTCATTCATGAATATGCTAGCCACCACAAGACGCCTACCATTGCCGTTCATTCTGTTGGCTACTACTCTTACTTCAAGACCACCTTGCCTGGCACCTTTCCCATCGTCGATACTCATCCCGATGAGGCCGCTACCACGGATTTGAGGTTGCTGGCTCCTTGGCCCGAGTTGACCGAGTTCTCGAGGGAAATGACCAAGGATATTGACAACCTTGATAACCATGAGCATGGCCACCTACCTCTAGTGGTCATTCTCCTCCATTACCTTGAACAGTGGCAGCAGGATCACGATGGTGCTTATCCTACCAGTTACGCTGACAAGACGGCGTTCCGTAAGACAGTCTCCGAAGCAATGCGAAAAGACAATCCTGAGGGCGGCGAAGAGAACTTTGAAGAGGCCGTAGCTGCTGTCATGAAGCACGTCGTGGTGCCGTCTCTTCCCGGTTCCCTTCAGCAAGTATTTGACTACATCCACCAGCCTGTAAGTCCCAATCACATACATCTATGATAGCTTACTAACTCGTTCATCAGCACGAAGTCAGGTCTGGCTTTTGGATCATTGCCGAGGCTGTCAAGCGCTTTTATTCCGAGCAAGGTCGCTTGCCCGTCCCCGGTGGACTCCCTGACATGAAGGCACAGTCCAGTGTCTATATCAAGCTTCAAAACATCTACAAGAATCAGGCTCGTAAGGACGTTGAACATGTCCTCGACACGGTCCGGAGTATCCCTGGTGGCGAGGAAATAGACCCAGCTCAGGTTGAGCTCTTTTGCAAGAACGCTCGGTTCATTAAGCTAATTAACGGGCTTGAGGATAAGACAGTCAAGCTTGGTGAGGTTGTCGGTAAGTCTCGTCAGGTTGAACGCCTTGTGGTACAAATAGTTAACGTGCCCAACTCTATAGAACAACAACTCGCCAACGATGAGATTGCCGCCGTTGCTGGCCCTGAGATGCCGCTCTCTCTTCTGCCCATATACCTTGCTCTCTCGGCGACCTCCAACGTTACCACCGCTCCTGCTGACGAAATCATGTCATTCATTGGACAGCATGCATCTCAAGCCGCTAGTAATGAGCGATACCAGAAGACGGCCCAGGAAGTGGATCGAGCTGCCGGCGGCGAGCTTCACAACATCTCCGCGGTCACTGGTGGCATGGCCGCGCAGGAGATGATCAAGATTATAACGAAACAGTATGTGCCGATTGATAACACGTGCATCTTCGACGGTATCGACAGTCGATGCCAGGTCCTACGCCTATGAGGAACGCAACGAGCAACAGGTTGAACATGAGGTTCTCTTAAGGAGAGCTGAGCCAAGGGTTATAGCCAGCGATCCAGTGTGATGAACGCTGAGGAGAGGTACCCCCCCTACCCAACGGGCTCATGCGTGAGATCGATAAACAACACTTGTAGAGCAGAAAAGGCCAGAGCTGGGACACCATGACGAATAACGATGAGATAGAATCACAGCGACTGCTGTGTGAAAGAATGACAAGACGTAAAAATATGTTTTATGGTATCGCGCATTGTTCTAGCGTCCCTCCACCTGGTTATCCATAACATACCTAGTGAGTAGAGATCCTACCCGCTTGGGTATCAACAACCAACAACTCCCCGCAACCACCACCCGCCGCCAGGCCAACCGCCGTATATGGGATTTCGATACAACAAAAGGAATCGCCAATAATGAACCCCAGAGCACAAAAAACATACAACAGCGGGGATTCGCTGGTCGTCACCGACCCAACTACTAATCCGCCCCTCACTGGCTTATCTATGGGAGAGCGGACGGGATCCCGAGTTCTCCAGTGGGTATGGTCGTATGTGATAGCCTGGCCTCCACAATCAGCTTATACCCCCCCGCAACTTTAAGCCCATGTCAGAACGGATGGGCCTTCTGACATTCTGGGCATCCTGTTCACATGGCTTAGGCTACGCAACTAACATCTCCAACTCGGACAACACCTCTTCGATATTCCTGTGATTCAACAGATCCACCTTGATAACCTCGCAGAGGTGGCTCGGGCATAGGGGGTTGTCTCTCTTCGTCGGCCTTGCATGGTAAGTGGCCGTCCTCAACAGGTTCTTCATCATTGTTCTATGTACATTGGTGGCAGAAAACGGCCACTCTCAACTAGAAGGTCAAAACTACTTCTCAAGACCCCTGCCCACCAAAATGCACTGTCCCATTAAACACTGCGCCAGAAAAATGATTACCGCTGCCTGTGTTGTTGTTCTGAGTCCCTCCTGATGTGCTGAAATAGTTGACAGGGGCTGCGTTGATGGGAGCCGGGTTACGAGGCACATCGTGGGCTGAAGACTGATTTCCCGAGCCCCAAGATGGATAGCCATAAGAGGGATTGCTTCCAGAAGTCTGACCCCCGTAGAACTGGAGACCAGCATCATGGTCTCTAGAGGCATAGTCGCTGGCAGAAGAGCCAGACGGCTCGATCCGTGGTTCCACCAGTGTCGGTTGTGTTAATTGTGATGGGGTGGACGACCTGATCTGTGATTCCCATCTCGACAGCTCACCGAGCAGCCTCTTGAAGCCATTATCCTCGACGGAACTGAATTTGACCATATCTCTGTGGTTGGCGTGGATGCTCGCGGAGTTGTACCCTTCTAGCGTCGCCGATTTCTTGGATACGACGACTTTGCCAATTCGGGGCATAGGCAACTCTTCGTAGAAACACATGATCTCAAAAGACCTGCCGTCCTCCCGCAACTCTCTAACCATGGACCAAAAGTCTATCTGGATAGACTCGAGAAACTGGCTATTCGTCTGCAAGAGGTCTAGCAGTGTGACACTGGTTGACTTGATGAGGCCGAGGGCAGAAGCCGGCATCTTGGCCCAGTCCGCCATCCATGATCCCTCGTGAGGAGTTCCCATGAAGACGATGCCTTTGGTATGTTGGAATATACCACGAAGATGTCGGTCCGGGTTTGTTCGTGAACGGACGATGGCAGCTTTGAGAACAAGTCCTCCAAAACTGTGGACGACAAAGATGAGCGGACGAGATGATGCACCACTTAATTCCCTGTCCGTCGTCAAGTCGTTCAACAAATTCGTGGCATGATCAATGAGTCGATTTTTCGATGCTGGACCGGATTTGGCGACTACATATGCATCGTACCCGTACGTAAGGATACGGGCTCTGGGGAGTTTGAATGGTAGAAGTGTTTTCGGCCAGGGTTCAGAATGGCCGTGGCCTCTCCATGTCTTTTCCCGGTTTCCACTCAAACCATGGATAAAACAGATGTCGACGGCTGCGTCGGGGCAGTCCCTCAGCACCTTTACTCCATCAAGGAACGACTCTGAAAGTGACAACTGATCCTCCCGGGTAAGGTTGCCGCGGGAGTCCTGGAGCTGGTCATCGACCAGGGGGTTCGGGTTCTTTCGCAGACTCTTGTCGGGACTGAACATGTCTCTAAACCTTCCCATGGTTTACGCCGTGTTGGTTGGGGGCCAAAGGGGAATTGGGGGTGAATAGTAAGATGGTGGTGTCCCAGGTCAGGAAGGGGCCCTTATTAACAACAGACACTTGACGAACAGGCCGAGGCTCGGCAGTATGTATGCTTAGAAATGCCTAGGCAGTCGTCATGGTCTGAGGAGACAACTGAGTCAAATAAGTGAAAGACAACGAGTTCGTGACCAGGCTCCATTCCCCGGGCCATTGCCGCGTTGGCAAACAGGGCTGAGCGCTTATTCAAGCATTGAGAGAGCGGCAAGGCAGCTTCCCGTCGCACAGCCACTCTCTAAAGTGCAGGCATGACTCCCAATAAGGGGCGCCTTAAGACACACTAACAAGGCCCTTGAAAGAGGCTGGGTCAGATGGCTTTGAAAGGGAGGGCGCTTGTTGGGTGATGGATGGTGCCGCTAACAAGACCAAGAACGGGAGCGGGAGCGGGAGGATGGAGAGGGGACAGACTAGAGCGTTAGATGATGCTTAAAACGAGGAGGTTAAAACGACGACTTGGACAATAAACGAGTCAACTACAGGAAGAAACAGAATAGTAGCAAAGATAGTAACAAGGTTCTCGCTCCCATTATTCTTCCTTGTTCCACAAAACTCGTAATTGCCGCCGACCCTGAGTTACGAGGGTGGGTGGTCAGCCCCCAACCTGCCTGTTCAGCCCAACACCAAAGCCACAGCTGAAAAAAAAGGAATACATCTGAATGCCACCAGCTGACTCGCTTCTCAAAAGTACCGGCCGCTTCTCCCAGGGTCGTGATTTGCTTATTTCAACGTTCAGCCTCAGTTGCCCATTTATAATGGCTGTCCCGATGCGAGAGCCTGACCAAGAGAAGTGCACATTTGTTTCCAGGCAGGCTTTGGCCTTGGACGTGTGTTGCCACGTTTTGTTGATTAACAAGTGTCTATCCTCGATTCAAAGAAACTCTCTTGGTCCCCTTTAAAGGACCGTTTTCATCTTTTCCAACTGGCGGCATCTCAATAGCCAACGGCAACTCGCGAGCCCCGTCCGATGATCGCGACAACACCAAGTTCAGCTCCCAAGGACCACCACCAACTGCGCGGTTAAATGGAATACCAGGCCTGGGCTTCCGGGGACGCGCCCTCCCATACACACGGCGATATTTCCCATTTCAATACATATGGGGGATATCAATACAACAATACAGGCGGCGGCAATCAATTTCCCGGGGCCAACTTCAACGGCCCCGTATATTTCGGCGACAATGCAACTAGAAGGAGTAGAGAAAACGCATTGCTAAAGCGTCTCCACGTTTCACCTTATCAAGATCGAAAAGAACGAAATCCGGATCGAGTCCCCGAGACTTGTGACTGGTTCGTCTGTCATCGTCTCTTTCGAGAGTGGAAAGAGAGTCAGACGTCGAGAATCTTGTGGGTTTCTGCAGACCCTGGTTGTGGAAAGTCGGTTCTGGCAAAATACCTTGTCGACCAAGTTCTTCCGACTACACAGTCAAGGACAGTATGTTACTTTTTCTTCAAAGACGACTTTGAGGATCAGAAGAGCGTGGTCAGCGCCCTTAGCTGTATCCTACGCCAACTCTTTCTTCAGAAACGCAGTCTCCTTTCCGATAGTGTTCTGGATCAGTTCGACACAAATGGCGAATTGTTCACCAGCTCATTTAGCGAGCTATGGAAGATCCTTCTCAAGGTCGCGGAAGACGAACGAGCAGGCGAGATCGTCTGTCTTCTAGATGCCATTGACGAATGCGAGGATCTGGGGAGGTCTCAGCTCACTCAGACTCTAGTCAAGCTCTATGGTACTAGAAGGAACTTTAATTTGAAGTTTCTCATCACCAGTCGACCTTATGGCTCGATCCGTCGTGGTTTTCAACCGCTGGAACTCCCAGAACTACCCATGATCCACCTGAGTGGTGAAAGCGAGGCCGAGATGTTAAAGATTTCCCACGAGATTGACATCTTCATCGAGGCCAGGATACGAGATGTCGGAGCACGGCTCAGGCTGACAGAGAGAGAGCAACATCAATTGCTGGGCGGCCTTAAGCGAGTTCCCAACAGGACATATCTATGGGTACATCTGACGCTGGACCTGGTCGAGAATGAGGTCGACCTCAACAAGACTGGACTAGAACAAATCACTTCTCAGATTCCCGATTCAGTCGAAGCCGCTTACAACAGGATTCTCGCAAAGAGCCGAGACCCCGAGACGGCAAAGAAGCTGCTTCACATTGTTGTGGCAGCGGCACGACCTCTCAGCCTTGAGGAAATGACGCTGGCCTTGACTATCCAACCGAACCACAATTCTTACAGCGATATCGAGCTTGAGCCTGAAAAGCGCTTCCGCGAGAAGATCCGAGACATATGCGGGCTTTTCGTAACCGTCATCGACTCGAGGATCTACCTGCTTCATCAAACCGCCAAAGAGTTCCTTGTTCGCAATCAGGCTGTGGGTGGCAATCATGCTGACCTCCCGTGGAAACACTCCCTTCTCCCCGAAGAATCACACCGCCTCCTCGCCGAGATTTGTACTCGGCACCTCCTTTTCGCAGATTTTGAGTCGCCTCCCGTCGACAAGGAAGGGAACTCCCCCTCCTTTCTCTTCCTTGACTACTCTGCGAAGCACTGGGCTTCCCATGTCCGCGAGCTGTCAATCGAGATGCAAGAACGCATGACGCCCCGGATATTGAAGCTTTGTACTGTAAATACGGGCCGTGGCTCTTTCTGGTTTGGAGCATGCTGGAGTAGTACTCACTCAGGCGCTCCTCGGGGGTTCACTAGTCTCATGCTCGCCTCCTACTTTGGTCTAGAGAGGGCTGTCAAGTGCTTACTCGAGACGGGAGACGAGGACCTAAACACCCGAGATTATACACATCAACGGACAGCCCTTTCCTGGGCCGCAGGGAACGGCTTTGGTGGCGTCGTCAAGCTACTGATCAAGGACCCCTGGCTTGACTTTAAGCATTACAAGCGTCTATTCAAGACGAGGACAAAGATCGACCTTCAGGACGTATTCGGGAGGACCCCATTGACGTACGCTATTTGGAGTGGCAATGCAGTGGTAGTCAGGCTGCTACTCAAGGCAGGGGCGCGGAAGAGGCTGGAGGACAAGATCGGGGGGACGCCCTTGTCGTATGCCTTTTGCTCTGGACGTAAGGATATTTCTGACCTGCTACTGAAGGGGAGGAATCAGGACGATCTCAACGAGGATATCAAGGCACTGCTCTTCTCGGCTGTGAGAATGGGCGACGCAGACGCAGTTGCGCGACTTCTCGAGACGGATAAAGTCAACGCGAGCGCAAACGACAATTTCGGCAACACGCCACTCGACTTTGCCGTCGAGGGTGGTATTGACGCTATAGTCAAGCTGCTCCTAGACACGGGAAACGTCGAGGTTGGCGCAGATATCCTCCCCTTGGCGGCCCGGAAGGGCAAGTCGTCCATCGTCCAGATGCTCCTCGAGTCAGGCAAGGTTGACGTCAATGTCAAAGACTCACGGCTCGATCAAGCGCCGCTGTTGCTGGCCGCCAGATCGGGCTTCACGTACATGGTCCAGCTGCTGCTGGACACGGGCAAGGCCGACGTCGACACCAAGGACAGCTGGGGTAGGACACCACTATTATGGGCCGCGGCAAACGGCCACGGGGATATCGTCGAGAGACTCCTCAAGACGGGCAAGGCCGATGTGAATGCGAGGGACATGGCGGGACGGACGCCGTTAGCTGTGGCATGCGAGGTTGGTCACAGCGGCATTGTCAGGCAGCTCCTCACAATAGGCAACGTTTTCCTCGACACCAAGGACCACGAGCACAGAACGCCGTTGTGGTGGGCCGCCCACGAGGGCCACGAAGAGGTCGTCTGGCTGCTTGTGGCCACAGGAAAGGTCGACCTCGGCATCAAGGACAGGAGCGGCATGACACTGAGGGGGATGACCAACAGCCCCTGGATCAGTAACTACATAGGTTCTTAGAGCTCATGAAGTCTACGATGACAACTTTCTGGGCTCCAAGGGCCAAGGGCTATTCAATATGATCGACTTGAAACCATGAGGAAGTAATCTTGTTTCCAACTCAATGATTCCTTGTGGTTAGCATCGATTGCATCAAATTGCATCGACATCGAACATTCACCAATTTCCCAGACATTCACATCGGAGACATTTCATTCTCGTGAAATATGGGGTACGGCACCATCGGGACGCAGAAGTCTGCTATATTGCTCATGGTGTGTGAAGCAATCGACCTGATCCGGCCGGGAGAGACACGTCAGTCAATAGCGTAGCGCAATTGCAAGCGCTTTACCTCGGTGTCATCACAATGGTCTTCGGAATGGCGTCCTCTACATCCGCACGCAAGTCTTCGGCTCGCAGATACCGACTTCCAGTCGGCGGCAAGGCTGACACAAAGATGACGGATCAATGGTTTATGCCCTCAGAGGTCTTCATGTGGTAGTCTTGGTTGAGCAAACAAGATTAACCCTCATGCAAAGCTTGGCCCACAGCCTTCACATTTCTTGTTCGTGCAAAAGCTTGGGGGTTGGGGCCCTCTGAGGGCAGATCACCTTCCCGAGCGGGCAGCCGGGGAGCTGGTCAAGTGATTGGAGGAGAAAAGCTGGGGTGCAGATCCAGGGGGTCATGGTACGGGCCGAGCATCCCAGACCCTTGACTGCCGGAGCGGTCTTGTGAGGGCATTGACGAGAGGGACAAGTCTGCACAATTCCCCGATGAGCCGATCAATCATGACATGCGGGTGCTGCTCCCCCCTCGGAGCCCAGTTACCGGCGAAGAACGAGGGAGAAACAAGTCAAGTCCGGGATCCGTTGGCAGGGCGTTTCATGTAAGTGAGATGCGTCCATGTGGTTTGTGACCTTGGGGAGCAAGGGAATGGTGGTTTGGGTGACAAAGGGCGAGCCGACGGTAGTATCGGATGGTCGTCTGGATCGGTATAGCTTCCACACAATAAGGTAGGACAGGGCTCGCCTGGGCCTCTCCTGGCCTTGGTCTTAGTCGGGGGCGTTAATGGATCTCGGCACGCTGCTGATCGGACGAAAAGGAAGAGATGTTTCTGGGAGCTGGACGAAGCTCTCCTTTATACGACCAAACGCCTACAAACCCGCACGACGCCTCGATCCTACAGTAGGCATGTTGGTTCTCGCCCAGGTACCCGCAGAGCAATCGATCCTTCCCGTCTTGAACAGCCCACGGCGAAATAGGCAGTTCGAGTGACGGTTCCTGGATAATTGCGTGCAGGACAGGGGTGCCGAGGCTGGCGGGATGTGATAGGGCAGACCATCACAGTTTATTGCAACCTTCTCCCCTTCATCTCGTGGCCCGAAAGCCGCTCCAGTCATTTTAGCTTTTAGCAAGTATTCCCTCAAAAAGACAAATGACCGTACGACTTTGCCTCTCTCGTCTCGGCTCGGGATTTAGGGACCAGCCGGCCTGGGCGGTTCCAAGAGGTCAAGCAAGATCTCGGTCTCGTGGAACCGCCCAGCCGCCTTGTTCCCTGCCGTCTTGTTCGGGCCGTCAAGTCCATCATGCTCGACATTAACTGGGGTGGATATTGGATGGAAAGTTGGCCGCTTTTCAGGTCTCTCTGCATGCATGTTGCATGAGTGTATGTCTGTACTTTTGCCACGTTTCTCCCATGCCTTGCCTCCATACCGCTTCTTCCATCCCATCCCCTCCCAACCCAATTTCCTGAGGGGGTGTTTACCGAACCCGAGGCAAGGCATGAACGGATAGTCATTCGTCCGAACGTATCGACTTCACGAGCTTCGAGGAGGGGAAGTCCAAAGTGACAGAGTTCCGTATTCGGTTCCTGGCAGCTCGAGCAAGCAACTAGACAAGTCCGTACGAGCCGTGTGCATCCTCTACGCCTAGCCTCGAGGCCCTAATGTCGGCCAACCTCATCTCACAGCCCTCCATCTCGGTCGATTGCCGCCCTTTGCCCATCCCTCGGCGAACGGGTCATCAGTCAACGAGCACAACCCGACCCCATGTTCTTCCGGATCGTCCTCTTTCTCATGCGGTCATTAGACTCCTCGCATGATCCCACGAATGATGAAACCCTTTCATTTGCCCCACGATGCCTTCCCGTTTCTCCGCAGCTCTCTCCGCATTTGTGACGGTTCATGGCTGCCCACTCTCAAAGTAACATGGCGGTTGCTGCTCCGGATGCCCTGCCTCAACTATCGGCACTACTTAACTCGGATCGCCAGCCTTACGTCGCCGTTGGGGGCCCTTTTCTCACCCTCGTGAGCTCATGCAAGACACCTTTTTTTATGCTTGAATGAATGAAAATCCTTTTAAGCTTTTCATAAACTTAGCATTGCGTCTTTGGCTGCAACAATGTCGCCTTCGAATCCCAAACTCGCCGCTGGCGGTGCGTTTCACACGTGTAAGTCTACGGCACCCCCAGAACCATAGCCTCGGTACCGTCTCAGGCCATGTTATCTAACAGAACTCACAAAAAGTCCAAGGGGTCATCCCCAAGAAGCAGCCCGCTCCTTCGAGTAGCACAAGGCCCAGGGTCGCCGGTGCCAGACGAATAACGACTCCCCATGCCTGCACGGAGTGCAAAAGACGCAAAATCCGCTGCGATGGCAAGCTGCCATGTGGCCAATGCATCACCAGCCGAGCTCCCAAGAGCTGCTCATACGATAAGCACCGACAGAGATTGATTCCGTCCAGGAAGTGAGTTGATCCTTATCAGTCACTTGCAGGACCTCTTTCTGACATGTTCTCAGAGCCCTCGACACCCTGTCTCAGTCCTTAGAGGAGTGTCGCTCAGTCCTTCGACGCCTCTATCCAAATCACGATGTGTCTACTCTCTTGCCATTGACCACGCAGGAGCTTATCGAGCTCTTGGCCCATCCGCAAAGCAGAAGTGACGCTGCTTTACCCTCACCGCCCCTCGAAACCGCGTTTCTGAAGCAAGAGACATCACCTGCGCAGTCTGAGCCAATGCTACCACTGCCATCGTCTCTAGAGGCCGATCTTGACACGCTGATTGGAGAACTCGAGTTTGAGATACCATCCGAACAATTCGAGGGTGAAGGGATGGCAAGCCTCCTTACCCAACAATCATGGTGGGACTTCAATGCGAAGCAATGGGACTCAGTGCAAGCTCCATCCTTCGGTGAGAGTCAGGTATACGGTGCTGGGGTTGCTGGACCCTCGATCCCAACTCAGAACTCGGTATACAAGGACGAGCACAGCATCTACAGCTCACTTGGTTTGAGGTAGCTGAATTCTGGAAGATGCCAGATCCATCTTCGCCATACGTTCTGATTGAGCTTGAGTTACAATGACCCCTGGGATGCAGGCCATACCCCTCAGTTCGACAGGTTCAACTTGCTAGAATTGAACGAGTAATAACATTCAATTGCTATTTCCTTTCTCGATAGGTAGTTCGCACGCTTTCCCCATCATTAGCCTTGATTCTGTCCATCATTGTCACTGATGGAGGAGTTTTCCGAGGGTTCGCTCCTTCCTCCTCTACCTACTCCTTCCTCCCAACGAACCAGCAGTATTACTCATCCACCAACTCCAGAGAATTAGTGACCATCACCTCGATAGATCATCTCCGTTGTTCCAACATCTCCACGGCCCTCTGCCACCGCTCACGGAACAAGAAAACGTTGCCTCCTTGTCGGCTTGGACCATATGGAACATACTCTCACTTGCAACAACCTTCAGTGTCGGCAGGAGCTCAGAGAGAGCGCCCTCGCAACAACATGCAGGTTCGCTTCCATGGTCTATGGCCTGCCCAATACCTTACTGACGCCGCTGTCAGTCACATCTTCTGCATTGAGTGTGCTGAGCGACTGGGGTCCGCTGGACAAGAAACGGAACGTCGCAACACGTGCCCTGCCTGTCACTCACAGCTCAAAAACCCCGATGATGCCGTCATCGTGAACCTCAACCCGAGCGAAGAATACAAGACGACCTTATTGAGCGGCCTGAGTCCCAACGTCATCATGGAGTGTGCTGGTCGAGCCCTCAGCTTTTGGGCCTACCAAAATACTCAAGACATGTACTACCAACAGCACCTCTACAAGACGCTTACGGAAAAGTACTCCGCCCTCACCATTCAGTTCGAAAAGGCTGTGAGCGATGCAACCACGGAAATCGACGGGCTCCAGCACAGGCTGTCGGGTTAGTCCCAATGGTAGATGCTCCAAGCGCCAACAGCAACTAACAAAGAATAGGCATGACGGCGGAGCAAGACGCCTTGCGACGCAAGAACGAAGAGATCGGCCAAGCATTCAAAGAAAAGTCTCGCAAGGTCCTTCAGTTACAAGAGCTCTACGATAAAGTCAAGAGAAGGGCTGAACTCGGCCAAATCCGGAAGGCGGCCTCGGCTGCTGTTGACCTGACCCTCGAGACACCACCTCAGCTTGATCAAGGCATTGCAGGAAATAACGGAGTACCCGAAAGCGATAAGACCCCTGCGTTCAACCAGCGCCGAGCCAGCGGCTTGAATATGAACACCGGTATGCCTCGAAGCTACCCAGCCGTCACGAGGGAGGGCACTCTTTGGCCGCGAATGGGGGGCAGATCTCGCCGTAAGTGCTATCGTGCTATGGGCACTTGACTTATACTAACACAGCGAAGCTGAGTCCACAACAACACCGCTTGGAGGCTTTCATCATCGAGGAATGGGAGGAATATCGTCAAGGACTTCAACGCCAGCACCTGTCGTCGGGAACATTAGACCATCCGCAGCCACAGATTTTGCCCCCCCTCGCAATCATTACCCGGGAATTGGTATAACTTCTGGTATTAGAGTCAGTCAACCGGACAACATACTAGGGCTGAACATGCACGGAAGGCATTTATAAGTAGACATTTCTGCAGGGAGAGAAAAGATGGTGGTCATATGGAAGCAATCATTTCTTTGATGTATTCACTCTCTTATTCCTCGAATAGGGTCGCGGCTCGGCCCGAGAGCCTGGCTGAACAAATGAGCTGCCAGGCAGAGCATTGACATTGTCACTGAAGGTGTGGTGAATGTTCGATCATCGGGCTTTGTTCCCTACCAGGATGGAATGATGTTCGAGGCCATATTCACAAGGAACGAGAACAAGAATAGATGCCTAGGAGCTTTTTGGAAACTCTAGGTCTTTAAAACCACCCTCCCACCCGAGTCCATTTGCCGTTTCTTTCTGTACCTATCAATTCAATCTTGTTTTATGGCCCTCTCTTTGCAAGCACATCACATGAATGCCAACTACACCTGCTCAAGGCAACAAAGCCAGCAAGTACCCGAGACTCAACTCCTACCCCATCCACCGTTTGCCCAACCTAGATTGCAGCAAGAAATCGGGTGCATGATGGCACCTAGAAAGACTTCTAAGGACGTTGAGTTTGAGCAGCACAAGTCCATGCACAAGCTCAAGCACCGCCAAAAGGTCGCAAGAAACGACCCACGAGCGGCTTTCATAGCAAACCAGTCCAACAACGAGCCCCTCGAGCAACTCCTCGAGTCAAGCCTGTTTGCAGGACCCAGAAGGCAAGCCAGTAGACATGAACTGTCCACAGTGCCTATGGGAGAGTCACAGCCTAAAAGTCTGGGGACTCGTCAGACCAGGGAACGAGGTTTACTGCCAACACCAACTTTGGCATCACAGCGTGCCCCTCGAGGGATACAGCACGATGGTTCTCCTGCATCACGTCGAGGGCCATCTTTTCAGCACAGGATTGAAACTACCCTATCCGAACAACGCAGCAAAAGAGCCCAGTCTTCTTTCGTCCAAACTTGCAAGACAACAGACGAGGAAGCCTTGCACTGGAACAAGCGCCTCATTCAACCGCACGCCGAACTGGGCAACCAAATCGATCGTAAATCAGAATGTAATAAAGCACAGCGGGAGGCGCTATTCCCACCGCCTCCTGCAATGCCCCCCATGACGTGGAATTCTCAGACCTCTTTCGGGGAAGATGAAGAGGTTCAACGATCCGAGACTCGCATCCCTATCCCCTGCAAAGGCTGTGAAAAACTCCGAGAATATCGAGAGGCAAACGAAGCCACTGCAAGGAACCTCGCAGAGAGGCAACTCGCACAGAGGAACAGAACCCCGGACCATGTGCATACCCCATACAGAAACCTCGGGAGAGCCAAAGCCTCCATGGAGGGACTATGGTCCCTTTTGCGACATCGCAGCCAGTGGCATCGCAGGTTTAAGTCCATCCTGCAGGGACTTCACAGAGATGCGCAACCTCTCCTCTTGGGTAAATTCCATAATGGCAATCGCCTGATGGACAGAGATTAGGAGGAATAAAGACCAAGGTCAGGAGATAATGAAAAGACGAGTTTGCTTTTTATGCGCATTTGTTTATCAAGAAGTGTTTGGAGTTTGGAAGACAGCAGCTTTGCTTTTTAGTTTGTACTTGCTTTATGAATGGGCACTTGCAGACGGGAAGACAGCTGGATGAAAGAATGATAACGAAGATACGGAGCTATGTGACCTAGATAGAGTTAGAGCTTAATGAAATGTCACGATGTAACGACAAATAACGGCATGTTGGATGACAAACCCGAGATAGTTTACGATATAACACAAATAAAGATTTCACAGTGCATGAGGCTGTCACGGGCAACGTGGTTGTTGGGCATCAGTCATCCATCAGTCGTTACCATCGATTACGGACTGGGCTTCGTATTTGAAAGTCGTATGGTTACTAAGAATAGACCTACGCAGACGGGAAGCTGCTGCAAGATGCGTGTGAGCCACGTGACCGACAGACGCGATTTTTTTTGGCAGCTTGGAGCTTATCGTCAGCCAAGACCAGGGGGGGCCGCGTATGCACTATTGGACGCCACTCTCAATGGACGGAATGGGTTGCTAAAAGTTAAGGGAAAGGGGACAAATTGTTGTGTTTTCCTTCATCTGCTGCTTTTCCATTTCCCTGGACAACAGACAATCTGGCTTATCTATCGTCTTATCGTGACGACAAAAGGCCTTCCGCGTGCGACAATCTATTCGACACCAATTGTCCACCCCCATCTCGTGTCCTTGTTCAATCCCTGTCACTTCATCATCCTGGCTAATCCGCTTCTGGCCTGTGACTGAGACCACAGGCCCCTCTCTCTCCCCGTTTCCAAGAAACGGGAAGTCCTGTTTGCTTTCTTCCTTTCGTTTTCAGCTTCAGACTCGAACTCCCCCCTTCCTCTCGCTTTTTTCAAACCCGCTCGCGCATCTCGCATGATGCTCTACACTCGCTTCAACTACTAAACACCTAATAATACCTGGTCGATCGTTTTGACCAGCACCTAATTAATCTTTGTCTCATACCCCCTTGTGGGACTCCCGCTCGCTCCAAAACCTCAAACCTCAAAGGTATCGATCCCCAGTTTCGGCCTCGTCAACTCGAACTCCTTGGGATCCACTCGTCGTCGTAACACCACGAAGCGTTCGCCCAAAAAGATCGAAACGGGCCCGTCCAACGTCCCTTTGCGAACCTCGAGTCGACCTTCATCCGCTTTCGCGTTAGAAGCGCCCCCTAATCAAACCTTGAGACGCCTTATCACTGTCGCAATCGCTTTAAGCTACCCCAGCGTTGACCCTCATGGGCAAATCATGTTAGTATTTCGACCTCTATTCCTAGCTTCTAACTGACAGCATTGTGTCGCGCAGCGCAATATGGCGTCGTCCTCGACGCCGGTTCCTCGGGAACCCGTGTGTATATTTACAAGTGGAAGAATCACGCCGCCGCCGTCAAGGATGCCTCCGTCACCCAGCTCAAGACCCTCCCCAAGATCAAGCTCAAGGAGAGCAAGAAGATTCACCCCGGTGTCTCGACCTTTGCCGACAAGCCCTCCGAAATTGGTGTCAACCATCTCGCCGACCTGATCAAGATCGCCCTCGATGAAGTCCCCGCCGATAAGGTCTCCGAGACGCCCATCTACCTCATGGCCACAGCTGGCATGCGTCTGCTACCGAAACCGAAGCAAACAGCCCTTCTCCAGTCCATGTGCACATACCTGCAAGCGAGCACGAAATTTATCCTCCCCGACTGCAATGCGCATATTCAGGTCATCTCCGGCGAAACCGAGGGTCTATACGGCTGGATCGCTGCCAACTACCTTCTTGGCGGCTTCGATCATCCTGAAGAACACGATCATGGCAAGAACCACCATACCTATGGCTTCCTCGACATGGGTGGCGCATCCGCCCAGATCGCCTTTGCGCCGAACGCGACCGAATCCGAAAAGCACTCAAACGATCTGAAGCTTGTACGCATGCGGACACTCGATGGCTCGCCTGCCGAGTACAAGGTCTTTACTGCAACTTGGCTCGGTTTTGGAGCCAATGAGGCTCGTAACCGCTATGTCGATAGCTTGTGGGATCAGTTTGGAGGGAAAACGATCCAGGAAATCCCTGATCCGTGTATGCCTGTTGGTCTAACAACTACCTTGAGAGGCGAGTACGTCGAGGGTAAGGTCAACGAGCCAGTACTGGTCGGCACAGGAAAATTCGACGAATGCCTAAGCGTGACATACCCTCTCCTAGGCAAGGACAAGCCATGCCCGGATCAGCCTTGCTTGGTTAACGGCCAACACGTACCGGGCATCGATTTCGATATCAACCACTTTGTTGGAGTTTCTGAGTACTGGCACACGACACATGGCGTTTTTGGTGGAAAGCATACAGCGTATGACCTCGCCTCGTACCAGTCCATTGTCCACGACTTTTGCACCAGCGATTGGTCGGATATCGAGAGCGAGCTGGAAAAGCGCAAGAAGTCGCCGGAGAAGAAGGCCGAGGAGGCTCGCGCCGCATGCTTCAAGGCGTCCTGGCTTATCAACATGCTGTACGACGGCATTGGTATTCCTCGAGTTGGTTTGGAGGGTGGACATGGAAACAGCACTACCAAGGAGACCGACAAGATGGAGGATCCCTTCAAGCCGGTGGACAAGATCGATGGTATCGAACTGAGCTGGACACTGGGAAAGATGGTCCTTTACGCTGCCGGCCAAGTCCCTCCTCAGGGCACAGCATTGCCTGTTGGCTTCGGTACCAATGTGGAAAAGGGAACGCCTGATGATTTCGAGCACGCTGGTTCTGTCCCGATTGGCTCTCATACTGGCGACGACGACGATGACGATCTGGACGACATCTTGAAGAAGCCAGGGTCCTCCACAACCGGGATTATTGCATTCGTGTTTGTTCTTCTTTTGGTGGCCTATATTCTCCGCAAGCCTGAACGAAGAAGAAAGATCTTCAGCATGGTGCACCGTCGCAAGCGTTCTGGAAGGCCAGGTCGCTCTCTGGCCAGCAAGCTTTTCGGAAGGAATTCGTTGGGATCATATGAGAGGGTCATGGAGGAGGGTGATCTTTCCGACTTTGAGCTTGGCGATGTCGACTCGGACGAAAACGACCACTCCGATAGCAGCAGCAACGGGTCTCGGAAAGGACGGGCGTCTGGCCTGGCAACACCCAGCATCGGCCTAGGGCAACCAGGGGATCTCCTGCGACCTCCTTTGGCAATGGACCGCGCCGGGCTTGTGATTCGAACTGAGAGCCGAGAAAGACTATCGCCATCCTTGTTGAGCGCTGGGCGAAAAAGTCGGAATGTTAGCCCAACACGGACTAAGAGCCCATTCATGACTCCGCTACAAGAGGACTGAGTGGTTCTACATGAAAAATGGCCGTGTTGAGCGTTGGGCAAACTGCATGATATTGGTAGGACTTTGAGATCAACTTTACGGCGTTTGGGGAAACTGCTGGTACAGGCATGGATCTGGCGTTTAGGGAACTCGCATTCTAAAACTCGTCTTGAGGGCGTCGCGGAATCTGTTAATCCTTGGTCTCGAGACGGGTAGCAAAGGAATGGACCTCATTTGGATATTGGGCAGTCTGCTTTTCAAGGACATCTTGTCAGGGGTTTGCAGTAGGCATGGGTAGCACTTTCAGTACATGGTTAACGACTATAATTCAGTCAAGTGCAAATACATATTGATTAAGAACAAACATCGCTTAAAACACTGCGCCTTATCGTTACAACAGGTTCTCGTTGTCTATACCACCGATATCCAATGTGATGCCCAATCCAACATCCAACTCTTTCATCAAAGGCCAATATAGCCAGGTCTCATCAAGCACGGCCCAGCATGCAAAAGTAAAAGACGTTCCACAGGTCAATTCGATTGCTTCTCGAGGAAACTGGGATCTGCGCGAACTCTTGACTCAAATTTGCGCCACCAGTCTTCAAACGCTTTCAGCGGCACAACCTCGACGCCGCCAGGGCCTGCTGCCCCACTGAAACTCGATAGGAAGTTGAAGGCGTTCTGAATAATGCGCTGAGCCAGTACAGTGGTGCTGGGCTGGCCCCCTGATGAGTTGCTGCTAGCCTTGTTGGCAGCGAGCTCCTGTAGCCGCTGGCCAACCGACTCCTCAGGCTCAACAGAAACTCCAACCATGAGGCCGCTCGCGTCACCACCTCCGCTGACCTTGAACATGGCGCTCTCCTTGCCCGGGCCAATGCCGCCGAGGAAGCGGAAGTTTGGGGTCCCGCCGGATTGGGCAGCGGCGGCAACGTCCTGAGCGGTGGCGAGGTAGATGGCGGCGGCGGTATTGGGTGGGAGGGAAACACCGGGGAGCATAAAGACGACAATATGTGAGAAGGACTTTGAGGTGGGGAGGGAGTAGAGGAATGAGGTTGGTGAGGGGGCTGAGGCTGGCTCAGTGATCAAGGGCTGTCCCGCGGGGACGATGCCAAAAAGAGGACCCGACATTGTGAGTATTAAGTGAATTGAGAAACAGGAGCGTTCAATTGAGCGGGTTTCGACGGTCCAGATTGCGCGTGGGGTGGTGTCGTCTTGTTATCTTGGGGGTACTATGTATGGTGTTGAGTTTGTAAGTTTCTTTGTCCTTCTATGGCTCGGTGGTGTGAGACGATTGGTGCGCGTCTTCCAGGGCTCTCCAGAAGGAAGTGGAACTGTTTGGTGACCTCATACCGGATTCTCGTCGCGATGGTCTAGGGTAGGTGACTTCAAAGGGATTGTCTCATGCAATTGAGGCTCTGGAGGTGTAACAACCGACATGGTAGTAATTCATCCGTATTCACTGTTTCTTATAGTTCTCATATGTGAAGATGTAACCAATCTATCTTCTGCATGCGACATTGTTGGCATTCACCTTGCCAGGTTGAGATTCACCGAAGACGTGGGTCTTGGGCCGTGGTCACGAGTGCCCGCTCATTGAAACCATGATTGCTTGTCGACTTCCTGATTCAGCTTCACCGAGTAAGACAACTCGCTGGCAGATGAATTGGGTGACACGAGTCGAAGTTACCTTCAATATCCTTGATCTCATCGGATATCCATTATATGAGAGTAGCTGTCACCTCGCAGGGCCTCATCTACAAAAGAGCATCACAAAAAGCCCGCAGGATCCTCACCTTTTCATTACTTCATCACTTCTCTGGACATCAACCACTACAAGCACATCAAACCCGCTCACGGGTTCACTTGAAGGAGAAAGATTCTTTTCTCGAATTACACCATTTGGCTTATAGCCCTTCAACTGATCATCCGAAACTCTAGACATCTCGCATCAAAATGGCTAAAACTAGCATCGACTTGATCGACGATGTCGACATGTAAGTCATTCAGCTTTGGCCTAGGAAGGTAACTCACATCGTTAGGTTCCCATATGCTGATACGGACCCTGATGCGTTCACCAAGATGAACGCTGGTCTCTACACTCTCGTATGGGAAGATGCTCAGGGCACCTATCCTATCGGCTACATCCTCGACCGTGTCTTCCAGGAGCTCCTCAAGGTGCCCGAGGATGTTCGGGGCAGGATGGAATATGATACAGAGAAACGTACCGTTGCGCTCTTCAAGGAGGGCACAGAGCAGGAGCGTACTCTCCGTGTTGCGGCTTTAGGGGACTACTGGCGCCAGAACGGAACATTCCCCTTACTCCGTGGCTGGCGCAACGAGCTCTGGCCCGTTTATGGCCGCACTGGCGAGCTCTTATTTAGTATGGAGCGTGCGGCAATGGGCTTGATCGGCACTATGCGATATGGCGTCCACATGATTGCCTACGTTCGGGATGAGACTGCACCGCATGGCCTTCGGCTCTGGGTGCCTACACGTGCCCGCAACAAGTCAACGTTCCCCAGCATGCTGGACAACACAGTAGCTGGCGGTCTCATGACAGGAGAGGATCCCTTCGAGTGTGTCATCCGAGAAGCCGACGAGGAGGCCAGCCTCCCTGATGAGACTGTCCGCAAGGGCGCCAAGTTTGTCGGCAACGTCACATACATCTACATCACGGACGCAGGGCAGGTCGGCGAGGGCGGCTTTATTTATCCCGAGTGCCAATGGGTCTATCACCTCGAGCTCCCCAGCGACGTGGTGCCCCAGCCCAAGGACGGCGAGGCCGAGAGGTTCGACCTGTGCGACGTCGACCAGGTCAAGGCGGACCTCGCCAAGGGGCGCTTCAAGCCAAACTGCGCGCTCGTCACGCTCGACTTTTTCATCCGACATGGCATCCTCACCCAGGAAAACGAGCCCGAGATTGAACAGATCAAACGGAGGGTGCGCCGTGACATTCCTTTCCCAGGTCCACACCAGAGCAACTGGCGCCCGGCTTGAGTCCTGGCAGCTGCGGAATGAGACCGCAGGGGGCACCATCTTTGAAGAAGCTTGTTGGGGGTCGGTTCGTTTTGGGTATCATTACAACATGATCTAGAGCTATTGGAATGCAGATGCCTTCGGGCGGCGGTGTAGAGCTAAAGCCTAGGTAGATGGACGGACAGAAAAGTATTCGGCCAGACTATTTCTTGACAAGCAGATACACGTTGTCGACGCGAAGGGGCGTCAGCTTCTTGACGGGACCCTGAAGTGACATGAGAAGGCCGCCGAACGAGACATAGGCATTGCTGTGTTCCGGGAACTGCGGTTAGCGCAACTGGCTCTTTGATAGTCCAAAGGTATGCCTGTGTTTGAGATCAACTCACATGCTGTTTCCGTCATATGTCTCCTCAAACTTGTAGATCTTGCCGTGGCAAACATAGTCGTAGAGATCCGCAATCGTCGCCGGCGCATCACCATTCTTGCCAACGTCCCTCCAGCCCTTCTCTTCCTCCTTGCTTCCGTCCAGGGACAGCGTCGTCGACAGAACCACGTGAAGAGTATCCGAAACGGCGCAGGGGAAGAGCTCAATGTTGATGTCGAGCGTCATGACAGTCTGCGAGTCGCTCGACGTGCACGAGATGCGAGCGACACGATCGTACTTGGACTGGTCATAGTCGGTCACCGTGAAGGATTCCTCAAAGAGGGTGGCGTCGCCGCTGGCCATTGTGGGCAGGTCGGGGGATATATCTCGAGACTGAAGGGAATAACGAGAGTTCAACTCTGTAGAGTTAGGAGAGAGGTCGGAGAGGTTGGCTTTGTTGTAGTCGTCGGCGCAGGGAAGTGAAAAGGTTTGGAGTGGCCCAAAAAAGCTGGTGGGGCTAGGCGCATAAAATCGAAAACTGACGTCGGATCGGATACCTACCAAGCGGGGCGCACACAAACACTTTGAAGCTGTTGAAAGCTCACAGTTCCATATAAGCCTTGTCGTTTTTCTTTTCCTACCGAAACTAATATTGTGTGGCTCTAAAGGGACTGGCTAAGAAAAACAAAGCCATGTCCTTTCGAAAGCGAAACGTCGTGATAGGGTCTTCTGGACCAGCATCACCTGCTGCTCGACAAGAGAAGTCTCTTGCACCGGGAACAAGACCATCTCCGCTAGATGGACGCCTCACAACGTCGACCGGCACACAGTCTCTGGACCAACTCCTAGCTGGTCATGCCGGCATGCCAATAGGAACATCTCTGCTCATCGAAGAGACCGGGACCACCGATTTCGGAGGCGTGCTGTTGCGGTACTATGCCGCAGAAGGACTTGTGCAGGGGCATCACGTCCACCTGCTGGGCTTTGGTGACGCCTGGCGCAGGGAACTTCCAGGACTCGGAAGTTTGGATGGTTCAAAGAGCAGCGGGAAATCTACGTCGTCCTCGGATGACAAGATGAAGATTGCCTGGCGTTATGAGACACTTGGGCAGCGCAACGTGCCGGCCAGAGGCATGTTCTCCTTAATCATGTTACTCCTTTCTTTCCGACATTCCTCTAACGGGTTGATTTAGATTCTCAAATGACCCAAGGACCTGGTCAGACTGCGAGTATCTTTTGCCATGGGTTCAACCTGACCAAGCGGCTTGAGAGCAGCGCCATCAAGGGCCAACTTTTCGCAACGCCAGTCGATGGTCCTATGGCTTCACCAACACAGACTCCATTTCACAAGTTCATTGCAGATGTAACCTCCAAAATCAAGAACTCACCTCCTTCGACCATCCATAGGATTGTGGTTCCCAGCCTGCTCTCACCCACGCTCTACAACTCTGCTGCCAGCCAGCCCCGCGAGATTCTCAAATTCCTGCACGCGCTGAGAGCTCTTCTCCGACAGTTTCCAGCCCAGGTCACGGCGATTGTGACCATTCCTGTCACACTCTTCCCACGATCAACTGGACTGACGCGATGGATGGAGCTCTTGTCTGACGGAGTCCTCGAGCTCATTCCTCTGCAGCATCAAGCCCCAATTACCAGGGAGCCAGGAAGCGAGGACAAAGGTCAAGGTCTCTTGCGCGCCCACAGTCTCCCTGTGTTCCACGAGAAGGGCGGCGGCTTGGAGGGCACATGGAACCGGGAGAACCTCTCGTTCAAACTCAGCGGCTCTAGTGGGCTGGTCATTACGCCTTTCAGTCTTCCCCCCATTGGAGACGAGGAAGAGGCCCCAAAGCCGTCCAAACAAAACGAACCGAAGAAGGAGAGTCTCGACTTTTGAGCTCAAAGTATCGTCTTTATTGAAGCAACTCTCGGCCAACAGCTCGCTAAACGTGGAGCTCCTCCCCTGGGAGGAGGCTGGAGCTTGCCGCCTTATCTTATCGCAAATGCCCCCAAGCTCCACAGCCTAAAAAATTCTTCCCCTTCAAAAGAGCTCCGAGCTGCAACTCTGCTTCCTTCTTCTTTTTCTTGATCATCATCTCTACTCCAACAGGTATGTACAAACAATTCTTCTTTGCTACACGCGAAACCCTGGACACAATGATTATACATTTATATCTGTCAATCCCCTGATTTTCTGTGACGACACACTATAAAATTACGAAGACGACTTATGATGTTGTCCTTTTCACATTCTTGCGCTTTTATACCATCGCAGTTAGAGCATCCGCTAACCCGCGATGCTTCATAGGTACCATGGCTATGCCTTCAGACCCAGCTCCTGTTCGGATCTCCAAGATCGCAGGGCGCTACCTCATCTTCGACTCGGACGCTGCTGCCCTTCTCCGTCGCAACGAGAACGTCAACGGGACGCTGGCCGGAACAGCACCTCAGCAGCCGACCCAGAACATCTTTCTCGGTCTGCCTGTTGAGCTCCGGCCAGAGGAGGCCGAGTCGCTGGTGCAGAAGAAGGTGGCTTTTCTCGTAGATGACGTAGCTGCCCATCAGGCTGCGCTGCGCAGCCCCAACCCTGAGACGAAGAGGCTATACCTCGACTCGCTCAAGACAAGGAAACAAACTGCCCAGCAGGTTTTTGCAGAGAAGAATGCAAAGAGAGCCATCGAAGTGGCAGAAAAGCATGGAAGGCCCCGTCCGACCGCCTCTCGAACCACCCCTAGCAATGCAGATGACGATGCTCTCTTCTCAAGTGACCAGCCTGAACCCAACCCACGTCAACCGGATGCTGCTTTCAAGTCCCTCGGTGTTACGCCGACATCCAGTGGGTCGTTGATCTCCCCTGAAGCAGAAAAGAATTATCTTGCCGAGAAGCCGACAACAGGCCCACTGTGTGGCTTCCTCTTGACCTCCGGATACTACATGACACCAGGGCTACGGTTTGGTGCCAAGTACAGTGTCTACCCTGGTGACCCTCTGAGATTCCATGCACACTTCATGGCGAATCAGTATGGGTGGGAAGAAGAGATTCCCGTCCTGGATATCGTAGCAGGAGGCCGCCTTGCCACAGCAGTCAAGAAGGCTTTCCTGGTAGGAAGCAAGCAACCAGGGGACGAGGAGCTGCCAGACGGCAAGATGCGAACCTTTAGTATTGAATGGGCAGCGATGTAAACCTCGTTAATATAAATGCTATCAATGATGCGTCGAGAAGTAACCGCGAAACAAACATGATCTTTCCCTGATTCTTGCGGGACTATGCCACCAACCGCTGAACATGTAAAAACGAATCAGAGTTGTCAAGAAAACTCCTGGTAATAATTGTTCTCTCCCTATAGTATATTGCACACTACTCAAAGTCAACTACTCGATACCAATCCTACCATATGAAGTGCAAGGTGACCAGCTAAGCTCAAGGAACAAATATCCGGCTGAAACTGATCACCTCCCGACGACAACAGACACACTTGTCAAAGTTGTTCATAGCTAGGGAAACACGGCAATCATCGCAGAGGCTTAGGCATCGGCAGGGCCAGACAATGATTGTTCGTGGTGTGCTCTGGCATACGACACACTGAGGTCCGTCGCTCCCAAAGCCAGAGCCGCCTTCTTCCCACGATGTCGATGCAAATGGCTCGGCAGAGTCAGGTTGCCGTCGTGAGAGCAAGAGTTGCTCAAGTAGCCTTTCTTCTTCGTCAGGGCTGAGCTTGGTGTGGCGGCCTGATGGCACGGTAGCGGCAGCGACTCCAGGATGCAACAAGCTGGCCCCAGGCGCCGTGAGGATGCGCGTTCGCTGCAACTGCTCCATTCGGTGATACTTGGATCGTGTCATGATGCCGTCGGTCTGAAGATGGGCCGAGAGCGTCCTTGCCTCCTCTCGCTCTTCTGCGTTTGTCGGATGAAGCAGGCGCGCAAGATCAGAAATCTGCATAGGGCTGTCGACAAAAGGGGTGCTTTCTCGAGTAAGCCGAGGTGACCGCTGGGTAGGTGTTCTCTGGCCGTCATCATCATCCGACTCCCATTGCTGGTAATCATCCACTCCCTCGCCCGTAGTCGATAATGAGATAACACTCGTAGTATCGAAATCATCATCATCCGAACGTGGTTCGAAATCACCGCTTGTGTCGGTTGACCCCCACCAACCACCTTTGAGCCAGTATTTGTACAAATCTGTGTCCAGGCTTTCCTCGTCTTGGGGACTCGTACGCCTAAACTCAGCTTCCACATCGGTCGCCTCATTTCTAGGAATGCGACCATCGTTATAGGCCGATGCTCCCTTGCTTCGTGCTTGACTGCGGTGAGAGCTTTTCGTTTGACTCTTAATGCTTTTGGGATGGCGAGCAAGCCGAAGAAGCCAGCCAGGCTGGTATCGAATGCGAAGTGTCGCAAAACACCACAGGACAGACTTTGCCCCTATCCTTGCGATGAGCTTGTTGATGCTGAGTAGAAACTCCAGAGCCATAAGCCAACGGGAACTTCTTTCAGCCGCTCCAATGCCGACTCGGAGACTTCGTTCACCTCGGCTCTTTGGAATCTTCTGTGCGGCTCGTTCTCTGGCATACCCATTTGACGCAATCACCGGACCTGCTTTCACAGGGATCAAGCCGATGGCACCAATTTGGTCGTACCGAGAATCCGGCAGACCGCTGGCGATGAGCTTTCTCTGCAACTCTTCTGCCTCCTTGAAGCGCTCCTCTTCCAGCCAAGTGTGTCGCTTGAGATTAACCCCTCGATCCTCGTTGAGGTAGACAGCTTCACTAGCCATAGTGATAGCTCCAAAGCCGGTGCGAAGAAGCGCCGTGTAAAAGTCCATTTCTCGAGTGATGCGAATTTCTGACAGAGAAACGTTGGCCTGCATGTTCCCGTGGGCATGGCTGAGGCGCTGGCGAAATGTCATGGAAGCCATATCAGGGCTTGACGGAGGAGACATTGCCGAAAGTAACAAGGCCAACGAATAGATGAATACGCACATGACGATGCCTATAAGGACAAGGACATGTGGAACGAAGCCAACGATGCATACTGTCGGGAATCTGAGCAAGCCCTGGGAGGATGGGTCATCAAGGTCAAAGGATATGGCACTCCATACGATGCTTCCCATGAAACATAGGCCCCAAAACCCCGTGCTGACAAGGCGGTATCTTGCTTGCAAGTTGAAGATGCCCAACACATGGCTCGTGATGTGAGTCATGGACGACAAGAAGGCAACTAGGAGTACCTCTGGGGGAGTATTGACACGCTTCATAATCATCGAGCGGCTCAAAGCTATAGCACTTCCAAGAGTAGAAGAAGGAGCATCAACGGGGCGAGCTTTGGCAAACAATCCCCAGCCAAGCTGATTGCTAATAGCAGCGTCGGCTTCGGCGAAAGCAAGAGACTGTTCGAAGAGTGTCATGCCAGTCTCGGGAGCAACTGGGCGACCTTGCACGGCACATGAGACAGTCTCGAGGAATTGGCTCAGACAGAATGTCCCAAAGAGGGGCCAGAGTAACGACAATGACCCAGCGAGGTCGCGGGCAGACCCAGATTCGTCTGATGGTATCATTCGTACGGCGACACATGCTTCTTCGTCAGAATTTGAGAATAACAGAGTGGAACTCAGAGAATTGAGAAACGAGTTGGCATGTGAGAACATGAGGTCGGAGCTCTTGCTTGCATTTCCCCAACGCAACTCGGAGAAGTTGGAGGATGTCTGGCACTGGATGGACTGGAGTAACTGGCGAGCCTGATAAACGAGCAAGACGACTGGTAGAAATCGTAGGAGGAGCCTCGTTGGCCATCGGAGCCGTAAACGTCTTCGAGTGGCAGCAAAGATATGTGTTCGGTTTAGTATGACGGCCATGGCAATGCAGCAAAGGGCCCATTTGCTTGTAGCGTAGCCAAAGACGCTGCCCAGGCCGCGAGCGCCATCAACTGATAGACGCGCGGTGGGAGCGATAGCCTCCGCCTCTGCTCCGAGGGCCTCTGAGGCTCCCGCAGCAGCTACAAGAGGTTCCACGAGAGGTTCCATTATGTCTTGAATAGTCGAATCGGCGTCGGCCAGGATGGCACTCGCATCGGCAGCGGCTGGCACGTATCGTGGAGCGTCCGGGACGGTTTGGAGGGTATCGGGAATAGAGATATATGTCCCAAGCTTCTTCACGATTCGGGGACCGGCCCAGACCAGATCCTCGAGGATGGGCGCATATCGGGTTACGTTGACAGTCCAGGCTGCAGGATTATACCACGAACTGGGGATGCTGCTGATATTTGTGCCTGTGCCAGCACTCGAGAAGCTCGTGAGGGGTGATGGTGTGGATGGCACGAGCTCTGCGGCCATGGCCTGTAGCGAGGTAATTGGGGGCGAGGTCGGCGATATCGAGATAGCGGGAGGGACGGGTTCAAATGGTGGATGGTCGAGTTCGGTGTTTTTTACAAGAGCGGATTAACGGGTCTCGTCCAAGACATTGTGAAGCGTCCCGTCGCCAAGGTGCCCACTCTCTGGATGATCGAAGTAAAGCGTGCTTCGGCGGCTTTGACTGCTTTGGTCTGGGGTAATGATGAGGCTAGGTACCTCAATGTTGACATTCGAAGCGGAGGTCCGCTGGCAACCAGGGACCCTCGCGAGTGTACCTGCCAGGTAGCGCGACTGCTGCTAAGCCAGAAGTGGAAAGGCCTGCTGCATTTGCTGATGAGTATCTTAGCCCCTTGAAGTTAGCGCCCGGTGGACTCGAACCAAGTGGGAGAACCAATTTCTATCCAGCACACAGTGCACAGTGCATGGAAATAGAGCTGGCCCAAGTGGTACTTACACACTGCCTGCTCAACACTGAGTTGACACTTAAGTACTCTTCACAATGAGCCATCAGCTGGAGATCGGATTGGTTAAATGGAGTGATTTTATTAATTAAAATTCATTCCCAGTGGTTACTGGCTGTGATTCTCCTCTTATATCTATGCCCAGATAAGTACTGTGGCTTCCGTCTTCTTGATTTGTTGTGCACAACTGTAGAACTGGACCTGTTGAATCGGAGAAATTGGTCCATTTAGTGCTCCAATTTCTGGAGGAGCCCAGCAGGATATCAACCATAGAAAGCTGGTTCATCTCTCCACATGGAACGGTGCAACATGCCAACTTGGTGATGCACCCGCCTGGCTTCTCCGTGTTGCCCAAGTGGTGAAACGAAGCTGAATCTTTGCTCGCTGGGGGGCTGCACTTCGCTGGCGCTGGTGAGGGTTTCACGGGTTTTCCAAACCCACACAAGGAATTCACCTATCAACCCGCAAGGACAGATTCACAGAGAGATGCTGCCACTGCCTCATTGGCCGCCTTGCTCGCATGCACCGCGCGTGCGACAAGATCCCGATGGAGGTTGACGTCGGATGATGGGAGGCTGCCCTTTAGCCATAGGTTTGTGATCTCGTCCCGTGCGGGGAGGTACGCAACGCAACAGGCCGCTAGAATCTCTTTGTGCTCTGATGGGACTGGGTCCAACACCAGAAGAGGTTCTTTGTCGTCTTGGCCGGGCACCAGCGCTGCAACTCCTCCTGAGACTGTGTCAACACAGTCGATACCAGCATCGGCGAGAGCTGCCGCCGCGACTGTGATGCATCCACTCAGTACGTTCATCATATCCCACTCCTCGCTTCCTTGCTCAAGGGCCACTTGTCGGGCCTGGTCTCCTTCGACGATGGTGACGATGACGTCCACTCCGCTCTTGGGCCATCGGTCCGCAATAAGGGCTCCGCGAAGGGCTGCCTCTAGATGAGAGCTCAGATCCCGCTCACTGGCATCGCGTAGATATCCCCTCCTTTGGCGTGTGGCGAAGGGGGCATATTTGACGTGAGTGGACAAAACCATGTGAGGAGAGAAGGGAGCTGATCGTGGTAGAGATCTGGGCCCATGAACCGTACATGTAAGCTTCATGCCTTTGCTGCCAGATGCACCTTGAGATTCGATCTCCAAGTATGCTGACCCAGATGCTGAAGCGGTTACCCCAGTCCTCAAGTCTGGTTCGGATGTTAGTCCCCTGCAGGAGTAAAAGTTATGAGGCATGCAGGCACTCACATTGCGACCGAACACCATTCGGAGGTCGTGTCCGACTCGTGACGGAAGATTCATCTGCCTCATATACCGGAGGTATCGTGACACCTCCAGGACCGTTGATGCGTCGTCGGTCAGCCATTTTCTAATGAATCAATTTTTGACCTTCGCAGCTTTCATCGATGCGAGCATGGATTTTGGTCGCTCTCAAGTGAGGCTCTTTATGCAATAAAGCGAAGTGGGTAGCACTATCGCGTAGATTAGTCATCCGAGGACCCATCTCTGAAGCATTCAAATTTTCTCGCGACCACCATTCGAGCTCACTCTTCTTCTTCCTCTTCATCACATTCGAGAGCTTGTCTACTCTCCAACGCACACTGCTGACGAGCAGAATCGATCAAAATTCTGATGATCTGCTGAAATATGTCACGGTGCTGATTTGGATTCTACTCAGGCTCTCTTTCGTTGCCAATCGCAAAAGGTACGTCGTGATTCACGTATTTTCTTTGCGCCCAAATGATGATCCTTCACAACCACTGTTCCCGCGATCCCTGAGCGTCTGAACAACATGCACTACCATCTGACCACCACGACATTGCCTACCTTTTTCATGATCAAACCACCATATGGTCAACTTTGTGCTGACTGGCTTGAAAAGCGTTAGGCAAACTTGCTATACTCTCCCACCAGGTCGAATGGACTCGACTACTTGCAAGGTTAGTACACTTTTCGCTTTCAGCCCCCACCTGCCCCCAGTCGATGATGAGAAACCTTTCATTCAGTTCTGCTTCTGAAGCGCTGTGATGACTCCTAAATTACCAAACCAAGATCTCTGATACTTGACTTCACTCCTACATTTTGCTTCATCCTTTCTCTGTAGCTTGAGGCTAACCCCACACAAGTGCTAGGAACGCCTGAGTCCCCGAACAAACACGACACGCCTCAATTGCCAATCTGCTCAGTAAGTCTATCGCGTGAACTCGAGGTGCAAAGGGGATTGTGTTTCATGATGACACAAGTTCTATCCATTCAACGACTTCATCTTGGCCAAGTCGCCCTCCCGCACCATAGGCCCTTCTCGGAGGGCTGATGACCGGTTGTGGAGTTTCTCTTGGGTGTCATTCCGACTCCAGTGTCCGGGGTGCTGGTGGCTCGTTCTGGGTTATTAGTAGTCAGGGCCGGCTGAGATGACTGAGTAAATCGGCTTGTCTGAATTATCACACTCTTCCTTAGTTACAGATGTGTTCTCTGTTTGCTTCCATTAACATCTGACATTCGCTAACGAACGCAAAAGGATTCAGAGAGAAACTTAACGCCAGTCCGAGCCACTTGACGTAGACACCCACAGGTAAGTAGGGATATTCTGTTGTAGCCTCAGGTAGATGATGAAAAATACAATATATGGGCCTCTTGTCCTATTCTCAGACCTCGATCCCGTCCACTTTGGCATGCTCTTGTGAACAACGGACAGCAGTCCAAATGCAACCTGATGGCCCCGAGATCGCGATCACCTCACATCTCGGAAGATATTTCTCCAGGCCCCGAGGAGTCCCCGTCCCAATCAATGATAACCTGGCCGTTTGTGACGTCTGCTGGATAGAAGTGACATCTTGGCACCCCTGCACAACGCGTATAAAGGAGATTGCCGTGTAAAGCCTAGATATAATCCTCCACTGTCTAGAGTTTTAGAGCACCCCTGTAAGTGGCCATGTTCTCCTGGAGCCATCTTGCGCATTTAGTTGAAGAGCAAGATACTTTTTCTATTTATTCAAGGTATACTCTTCCACTCACCTCTCGCAATTGAACCATCTCACGCACCGCCAAGTATCATCTCAGGACAAACTTCGCCGAAGGTGGACCGTACAGGTGTTCTTGTCAGGGCCTAGTCTCGGATAAGCTGATGTCGAGGGATCCAATCAGAAACTGCCCCACGACCCCTTCCCTCGACTAAAGGGACCAGAACACATGCATTTCAGCGGCCGACTCGCCCTGGCACGCAGCACTTCGTATCCCATTCCCCAAGAGAAACGGTCGGCTTTGTAGCCACATTGCCCTTGCGCAACGACACTCGTTCGACAAAGACTACAACAACGCAACGCGATCGAATACGGTCGAAGGCGATTTCGAGGTTGGAAAGAGACCAGGAATACGAGAGTCCACCGTGCGACGTTGAGAGCCACCCGCTGTGCTTGGTAGTCCCTTGGGCATCGCATCCCCTGCGTCGCCCTCCTAACATCAACCACTTTCCTGGGCTTTCCATCAACCATCTCCTCGCTCGGCCGGTCTTTTGCCAGCGCACGACAATCTTGCGTTCGAATTCGAGTGCGATCTCGGGACGCGACGCCCAGCGTCTCCGCGCAAAGGGCGTTCAATGCCTTCCTATGCCTTGCCAACGGCCAACTCCAAGATGATGCCCCGGCACAACGCCGCCGCCTATTCCAACGGCTACCCACGCGGCAACACTTTTGACATCTCTCCACACAAGTACGTTCCCCTCCTCTCGGCTCATGCAAGCTGCAAGTTATGCATCTGGGGCGTCTCATGCGCATGATTTTTGGGAGTCTATTGCTGACAGTTGGATGTTCACCAGATTCCAACCACGAACATTGACACCCGCTCAACGCCGTCGCAAGAAGCTTCTCGTTCGCCTCGCCGTCGTCGGCCTTATTCTGTTCGTCTTTAGCCTGTGGCTATGGCCGTCCAGCTCTGTCGCCTCCCTCGTTTCCTTCGGCCTTCTTTCGACGAGCGGCACTCCTGAGCTTGAGACAGTTCGATACTACGACTTGACCACAGTCCAGGGCACCGCCCGTGGATGGGAACGTGAGGAGCGCATTCTTCTATGTGTGCCGCTCCGAGATGCCGAACCTCATCTTACCATGTTTTTTTCCCACCTTCGAAACTTCACCTATCCTCATCACTTGATCGACCTTGCCTTCCTCGTCTCCGACTCTAAGGACCGAACGCTGGAGGTATTGTCAGAAAACCTTGAGGCAATCCAGGCCGATGAGGACCCGAAGCAACCTTATGGCGAGATATCTATCATTGAAAAGGATTTTGGTCAGAAGGTCAACCAGGATGTCGAGAGTCGTCACGGTTTCGCTGCGCAAGCCAGTCGAAGAAAGCTGATGGCACAGGCTCGCAACTGGCTGCTCAGCGCTGCGTTGCGACCATATCACTCCTGGGTTTACTGGCGTGACGTCGATGTGGAAACTGCCCCCTTTACGATTCTCGAGGATCTCATGCGCCATAACAAGGATGTCATTGTTCCCAGTAAGTCAATAACCACCATGGCTTTGCGCAAAGTTTCGCGACACTAACCCATTCCAGACGTTTGGCGGCCGTTGCCCGACTGGCTTGGTGGAGAGCAGCCCTATGATCTGAACTCTTGGCAGGAGTCTGAGACGGCCTTGGCGCTCGCCGATACACTTGATGAAGATGCTGTTATCGTCGAAGGTTACGCCGAGTATGCTACATGGAGACCTCACTTGGCGTATCTCCGCGATCCATTTGGCGACCCAGACATGGAGATGGAGATTGATGGTGTTGGAGGAGTCAGTATCTTGGCGAAGGCCAAGGTTTTCCGATCTGGTGTCCATTTCCCGGCTTTCAGCTTCGAGAAACATGCTGAGACAGAAGGATTTGGCAAGGTGAGTAACTTCCTCGTCACAATTCACAGTTTCTGAGATACTAACGTGACTGGCTAGATGTCCAAGAGAATGAAGTACTCTGTCGTAGGCCTGCCACACTACACTATCTGGCATTTGTATGAGCCTAGTGTGGATGATATCCGCCATATGGAGGTTTGTTTTCCTTGTTCCTTACCCCTACCGGGCTCTCTCGATCTAACGCTTGCTATAGGAAATGGAACGAGAGCGACTTGCTCGTGAAAAGGAGGAGGAAGAGAAGAAGAAGAACCAACAAAAGATCAAAGAGGAGTATAGTGACACCCGGAATGAGTGGGAGAAGGATAAGCAAGAGATGCAGGATCTGGTGGCGCAACAGAAGCCTATCAAGGAACCAGGCAACGCTCCCAGCCGAGACGGTTTGGCCAAACCTCACAAGGGTCAGGGTGATTCTGCCGACTCTGCGAAGGACGCGAGCATACCAAAGGCGGCCAATGAAGAGGTCAAGGCGGTCAAGGGAGAAGAGAAGGCGGTCAAGGATGGAGGAAAGCCGGTCGCGCAAGAGGCAAAGGCGGCCGAGGGAGCTGCAGCCAATGCGGCTGGCGATGCCGCCCAAAAGGAGAAGGTGGTCAAAGCAGCTGCTTGAGCAGCGTCTGACCAGCGGAGGCTATGTGCTGTACAATACATGACTTTATGGGCGTCCTTGGGGTTGATTCGGAGGACGTTTCCAGTTGGGCACGCAGGATGTGCGAGGATAACTACCCTCGAGGATGTTGTAGAAGGCGTTTGGTTGGGAAATGGTTACTGGTTACAATCCAACTAAAAGATACAAGATTAAGCACTTGGACATTGCCATATTACTCGACTTGAGCAACGTCAGCATGGCCTTGTTTGGACACTCGATCCAACTCTCCCCCTTTCTCAGATATGACCAGCTACCCTGTCGCTCATAAGGCAAGGTCCCCACTAAAAAAGATACGATGAGCTCCATGAACCATGAGCTAAATACTCTTTCGTGAATGGACAGCCTCTGAACAGGTTCAAGAACCAAAGTTGAGGAAGGCGAAGGACAGAAAATAAAAAAAACTTGCAAACCTGGAACTGACTTCGTACGCACCTATCAGATCGCCAAGACAGTGAGGCTGACATCCATGATATTTGCATTTGTTGAGCCTTACAGTACCCAAAACTGTTCAGACTGTACCAAATAAGGGGGTCAGTGAAGTCCCTGGACTTATGACAGCTAGCCAATCAGCGACATCGCTGGACGACACCTTGGAGAAAGACAGAGCGCAACTTCCACGCGACGTTGTTAGTGGTGCCTTAGCTAACAGTGCGCTACGTAGCGATTTGATCTTCCATCATCCACCCTCACAACTGTCTAGGCAGCGCCCGACCTTCTACCAGCGGTCCCCAAGATTCCCTTAGAGAGGACGCGGTATTCGTGTCTTCTGGGAACACTTGTCTTCTTTTTTCCCGCTGTGCGATACTAAATCCAGCCAGTTGGCAGCTCCTACAGAACCTCCGATTCCAACGTTCTCGGCCGCCCCGAACCTGAGCGAATCGCTTGGTCGCACATTTCGACGACCGTTCTCGAGTCCAGAAGATCATGAATCGCGATGAACAGCAACCCGTCACGATGGAGAGCCCTCGGCCCTCTGGGGTTTCCAGCTTTGAGCACCGCACCCTCCCTCCTCGGATGCAGTACCGAAGCCGACCCGTCTCTGTCGCAGTCGACCCTGTCTCGTTGGTTATTTCAGAATGCATCTCTATAACTTCCGCCATCCAGAAGCATGCGCGCTCACCGCACTCGTCCGTGTCCGCCATTCTTGGAGGAAGCCCCAATCCCGTTCACCTTGGGCCTCCTAGCCCGTCTCCGCGCGGGAGGAGTAAGAGCCCCGCGGCGAGGCTCAGCGACGATGCGTCCCATGATGGCCTCACCAATCGTTGGGGACTGCGCGGCCAGAGAGGCAAGAGCATGCAGGACAACCCCATGATCACTGGTTTTGGAAAGTTGAGGCATGAGCTCGCTGGTGTCAAAGGTGCGTCGATCCTCGCAGCTCGCTCCTCTGTCATGATAGATTGTTGTAGCTAACATTCGGCGTCTAGATATCCGGTCTTTCGATGCTCCTGCAATCCTCGCACCGTTCCTGCACGTCATCCAAGCCAAAGGCACCGCTGCCCCCATTACGATTCTGGCCCTCGGTGCCCTGAGCAAGTTTCTGGCATATGGCTTCATCTGCCCAGAGTCGCCCCGATTTGCCCTCGCGATGCAGTCTCTCTCAGCAGCCGTTACACACTGCCAATTCGACATTAGCGATTCGGGACAGGTCGAGGTCGTACTTCTCATGATTCTAAACCTTATGGAGGATATGATGTCAGGCCCCGGCGGAGATATCCTGAGCGACGAGAGCGTCTGCGACATGATGGGCCGTGGCCTCGCCATCTGCTCCCAACCACGATTCTCTCCCGTTTTGCGAAGGACCGCTGAGGCTTCCATGGTTAGAATGTGCCAAATCATATTCGAAGACATCAAGCACCTCGAGTTTGAAGCTGGTGAGGATGCTGATGCGCTGGAGCAGCAAGTGGACGACGACCTCGATAGCGTCAGGATGGAGGCCCCTGCCCCTGAGGCTGAAGGTTTATCCGCCGAGCCCACGAGCTTGGGACTGTCTGGAACAGCGACCCCGGACCTTGAGCGGAGTAGCAGGGAGATAGCATCAAACCCGGAGACACCTCAAGCCACTGCTAGCGAGCCAACCGAAGAGACGGAGTCTGTTGACCTCAGGCCCTATTCTCTGCCTTCCGTTCGCGAGCTCTTCCGGGTTCTGGTCAATTTCCTAGACCCTCAGGAGCGACAGCACACTGATAATATGAGGGTTATGGCTTTGCGCATCATTCATGTCGCTCTCGAGGTTTCTGGGCCTTTCATCTCTCGGCACCCTGCTTTGGCTGTTATCGCCGAGGACCGCTTGTGCTGCTACCTCTTTCAGCTGGTAAGATCCGATAACATGGCTATTCTTCAAGAATCTCTTACTGTTGCCGGCACGCTACTCGCGACCTGCCGTGGTGTTCTCAAGTTGCAGCAAGAGCTGTTCTTGTCTTACCTGGTCACATGTCTCCACCCCAAGATTGAGATTCCTCGGGAGCCTGGAATTGAGCCATCTCTGTACAATGGCATCCCACTGAACCCCAAGCCCAATAGTGGGCGAGCGACCCCCGTTCCAGTCGGGGAACGCCAAAAACTTGGCCTGGAAGGGGGCGCCCGTAAACCGGATGCTCGTCAGGCTATGGTTGAGAGCTTGGGAGTGTTGTCGAGAATGCCAACATTCATGGCAGAGCTTTTCATCAACTACGATTGTGACGTTGACCGAGCTGATCTTTGCGAGGATATGATTGGGCTTCTCTCGAGGAATGCTTTGCCGGACTCAGCAACATGGAGCACGACAAGCGTTCCCCCCCTCTGCCTCGATGCCTTGCTGCGATACATCCAGTTCATCGCCGAACGGCTGGTTGATGGCCCTGTTACTGAAGGCTATCCCGATCCGGCCACTTTGCGGGAGCAGAGACGGAGAAAGAAGATCATCATCAAGGGAGCAGGCAAGTTCAACGAGAAACCTAAAGCAGGTCTGGGCTACCTGGAGGCGCAAGGCATTATCGAGAATGCCAGTGACCCTGTTGCTGTGGCCAGGTTCCTCAAGGGAACTTCCCGTATCAACAAGAAGGTACTCGGTGACTTCCTCTCTAAGAGAGGCAATGAGGCTATCCTTGAGGCTTTCCTCGATTCCTTTGACTTCTCGGGTAAGAGAGTGGACGAGGCCTTGAGACAGTTACTCGAATCATTCCGCCTGCCTGGAGAGGCGCCTTTGATTTCCACGATCGTCGAGTCCTTCGCTGATAAGTACTGCTCCAATGACACCACAGAAGAAGTTGCAGACAAGGATGCGGTGTACATCCTGACATATGCTATCATCTTGCTCAACACCGACCAGCACAACCCGAACCTGGACGCCAAGAAGCGCATGAAGTTGGAGGACTTTTCCAAGAACCTCAGGGGAACAAACAATGGCAAGAACTTTGCTCCAGAATACCTGCAGGGCATCTACGAGTCCATCAAGTCCAACGAAATCATTCTCCCTGACGAACATGACAACAAGCACGCCTTCGACTATGCCTGGAGAGAATTGCTCCTTAAGACTGAGTCTTCTGGAAGCCTGATCATTTGCGATACGAATATTTATGATGCCGACATGTTCGCTACGACCTGGAAGCCAATTGTTTCTACCCTGTCTTATGTTTTCATGTCTGCCACAGACGACGCTGTTTTTGCGCGAATCGTCACTGGATTTGATGAATGCGCACGCATCGCCACCAAGTACCAGAACACTGAAGCCCTCGACCAAATTGTCTATGTCCTGAGCCACATGTCTACATTGGCAACCGAATCTCCCTTCAACACCTCGCTTAATACCGAAGTCCAAGCCGGGGATGGCAGTGTTATGGTTAGCGAGCTCGCTGTTAAGCTGGGCAGGGACTTCAGAGCCCAGCTTGCGACTCTGGTGCTTTTCCGTGTCGTCACTGACAGTGAAAAGTTGATCCGCAAGAGCTGGAAATATGTATGTTTTTCATCTCTGGACATGAAAACATTGCTGACCATTCCCTAGATCATTCGCATATGGCTCAATCTGTTCACCAACTCTCTGATACCATCCTTCTCCCCGAGCAGTTTGACAGCCATGCCCCTACCACCCATCCCCTTGCAAACCCCCTCACAGGTCATTGACCGAGTGGCACGAAACGCAGAGACAGGCTTCTTCTCTGCTTTCACTTCGTACATCTCGAGCTATGCCGCCGATGACCCGCCAGAGCCATCGGATGAGGAATTGGAAAGCACACTTTGCACTATCGATTGCATCAAGTCTTGCAAAATGAATGCGGTATTCGACAACCTTGCGTAAGATTGCCTTTCTCCTTCCCGGCATCCTGATGCTAACAATCATGCAGTAAACTCGATGCGTCGGTTGCTAAGGCAGTTGTTGAGGCCCTCATTGATCAACTTCCCGAGGATTCTACAACGACGGTGATCAGTGTTAAGCATGAGAGCATGCCTGGCTCTCCCACAAACGGCCACGTTTCTCCATCAGGACACCTCAGATACGACCCCAGTGTCACCTACCTTTTGGAGTTCTGCACTTTGTTGGCGACCAGGGATGAAGAGTCTATTGAGGATATGGGCAAGGTAGTTTTCGACACGCTCCAAGGCGTCCTTCGTGACTCGAGCCAATACCACGCGATCACGGTGTCCCGAGCTGCGTTCTACGCCCTCAAGCTCCTCAAGACAGGCTACGTAAGTATCGTTGCTGGCGTATCCCAATCCCACACTGACATCTTCCAGGACCATGACTTTGTCAATGTTCCTTTCTTGCTTCACACAATCTCAAGCCTACCACAAGAAGCGCTGGGCAAGAACTCGGATCTGGTCTTGCAGGGTCTTGCACTTTGCATCGATGAATCTGGTCCCTTGAGGCGTGAAATGATGACATCGCCCGACTTTTGGGCCATCCTTCGCGCCTTAGCTAAACGGCCTGAAGCAGCCGCGCTGGTATTCGAGATCCTTGAAAAGGGAACTACTGGAACACCACCCGCAATCATGGCCGATAATTATGAGGCGGCAATCTCGTTGCTCAACGATTTTGCTTCTGCTGCCAGCCCCAAGCACACTGTCATTCAGACACGCAGCCCTCGACCTCAGAGGTCAAACCCACCCAAGCAGGACAAGAAACGGTACGTGCCTTCACCTGACATGAAACCGAATCCACTGACATGGGATGATAGCCAAGCAGAAGCTGTTGCGAGAGGGTCCAAGGCCGTCAATATGCTTTACAACATGACGGATCGCATTCCTCATCTTATGCAGCAGTCTCAGCTCGAGAGCAGTGAAGGTTCGTCATGACTATTGACATCACTGCGAAATGAACTTTGCTAACTAATTCCGCCTAGCTTGGTCGGCGTACTGGTTGCCAATCTTCCAGGCCTTGACAACACAATGCGCAAACCCTTGCAGAGATGTTCGACAACTGGCCTTCTCCGCCCTGCAACGATCTCTGCTTTCACCAGAGCTGACCTGCAGTGACCCGAAGGAATGGACTGCTATCTTTGGCAAGGTCCTATTTCCCTTGATCATCCAACTCCTTAAGCCAGAGGTCTTCTCATCTGACCGAGATGGAATGAGTGAGATGAGGGTCCAGTCCGCGTCCCTTCTTTGCAAAGTGTTCCTCCAGTATATGGTGCTTCTGTCCGAATGGGATGGCATGCTGGATCTCTGGATTAAGATCATCGAGATTATGGATCGCCTCATGAACAGTGGCCAGGGTGACAGCCTTGTAAGTCGAATGAGAATCTCACTGGTCGGGTAGTCACTGACATTGCATTGCACAGGAGGAGGCAGTTCGAGAAAACCTTAAGAACGTGTTGTTGTTCATGGCCAGCAGTGGATATCTGGTTTCACCAAGCAAGGATCCCTCTAAGGAGGAGCTATGGTCGGAGACTTGGAAGCGTATCGACCGTTTCCTGCCCGATCTTCGCGGTGATCTTGCTCTCGATGAGCCTGCCGTCGACGAGAAGGCCGAGAGGAAGAGTGCGGAAAAGAAAGAAGAGCATCAGGAGCAGGCCGAAGAGAGCAGTGCCAAGGTAGAGGGGAAGGGTGAGGAGTCTGAGGAGGCAGAAAAGAAAGAGGAGAAGAAAGAGGAGGCAAGCGAGGAGCAGTAAATAATGACTACTGGCGGATAGAAGATGGTGATGGTATCACCACTATGGTGCTGAGGCGTCTGGATGATGATATGTTGTGATATTAGAATGGCTTAACAGAAGCACGCTGTACAAAACGCATAATAGAACAGCTCTCTTGATTGATATAATCGGGTGACCTGGCCCCTTGTGAACTGAACTCGTGGAGGCGTTCAATAGTCATCGAGAACGGATGGGCGTTCATGTGACGCGGCTCTTGCCAAGACGAGTGGCTGGTCCCTGAGCTCGCTACACAACGACGTCATCTGAACTGTGGGGTTCTTGCAACATTGCACAGAAGCTCGCGATAAGGAAGTTAAAGGTAACCACCAACCATCGGGTACCTTGACGCGAGAGTTTGCTTACTTGCTTGGAAGATATTAGTTACTTACACAGTTTACAACCTCTCTTGGAACTAACCGGGCTACGCTCAGTCTCGAAAAGCCCAAACCTCTCTCCTTCCTTCGACATTTCCACTCGAGCTCCCACTTCCCAACATTGCATGCAACGAACTCGGATACTTTGGCTATAACAGTCCGGCTTTGGCTGTGGGACATGCCACACGCCTGTCAGGATGTCTGAATATGGTGTCCCGGACTCGATCAGCTCAGGGCCCTCGGATGCTCTGCCGGCCGTCAGCGACGCGAGCGGTGACGCGCCCGTTTTCCCTTTGCTCCAGAACAATGGCGCCGGAAGCCCTTTATCCTCGGAGGCACCCGGTGGCCCAAACCAGGTTGGGGAAGACGACAACGATGACGAACCTGCGGTAGCGAAGCCCTTCATGCGGACGACGAGCCCCGACCCTTCTGCACGAGCAGTCCCCGATACCTTTGACGACCGAGTGCCCGACCGACTGATATACAAGATGCACAAGTTTAGTCTGTACGAGACGGCGAGTCGTTATTATATCGTTGGCGTCGATGTCAGCGAGAAGCGGTATAGGATTCTTAAGATCGACCGAACGACCGAGGGTGCGGAGCTGAACATGACGGACGACAAGATTGTATACAGTCTCAAGGAGATGAATCAACTGTTGGACACTATCGACGATGGCAACCGAGGAACGGGCGGAATCAAGCTACGCTGCACCACATGGGGGCTACTGGGCTTCATAAAATTCACTGGGCCATATTACATGCTCCTCATCACCAAGAAGAGCACCGTCGCCATGGTGGGAGGGCATTACATATACCAGATCGAGGGCACAGAACTGGTTCCTCTAACGCCAGCCAAGTTCAAGCCAGACACGCGCAATACTGAGGAACAGCGTTTTCTCGGCATTCTGAACAATCTCGATTTGACTAGATCCTTCTACTACAGTTACTCCTACGATGTCACGCGTACTCTACAACACAATGTCATTCGGGAGCGCGAGGCCCTTGCTCAGGGCATCTTACCACCATCGGATGAGGACTTTAACTCGATGTTTGTGTGGAATGATTACCTGTTGCAACCAGCTGTCAAGGCTCTCCGGGATCCTTATGACTGGTGTCGGCCGATTATACACGGATATATCGACCAGGCTGGTGAGTGTGCCATGGAGTGAAAGATGACCGTTATGAAAGAAGGGCTTACTGATAATTGGGGATAGCTCTGTCCATATATGGACGTACTGCTCACATCACAGTCATTGCAAGGCGGTCACGATACTTTGCCGGTGCCAGATTCCTAAAACGAGGAGCTAATGATCTTGTATGTGAACCCTTCTCTAGCCAAGAGTATCAAGCTTGAGGCAATCGGTCGACAGTATGCTCACTACACTATCCAGGGCTATGTCGCCAACGATGTTGAGACGGAGCAAATTGTTGCTGAGTCGCTAACGACGTCCTTTCACGCACCTGGTCCCCAACTCTACTGCAGCCCGCAGTATACCTCCTATGTTCAGCATAGAGGAAGCATCCCGCTTTACTGGACTCAAGATAATACTGGCGTCACGCCCAAACCTCCGATCGAACTCAACTTAATTGACCCTTTCTACAGCGCGGCTGCCCTCCATTTTGACAACCTCTTCGAGCGTTATGGCGCACCAATCTATGTTGTGAACCTGATCAAGGCCAAGGAACGCCAGCCCCGCGAATCCAAACTACTGGAGGCGTACACACATGCCATCGACTATCTGAACCAGTTTCTACCTGAGGGAAAGAAAATTATTCACAAGGCGTGGGACATGAGCCGTGCTTCAAAAGTGCGTGGCGGTGATGTGATCGGTAATCTCGAACTCATCGCCGAGTCGGTAGTCACTACGACGGGCTTTTTCCAAAACGGCGACGGTATCACGAGCCCTATGACGGCACAGAACGGTGTTGCCAGGACCAACTGTATTGACTGCTTGGATCGTACAAACGCAGCACAATTCGTCATCGGCAAGCGAGCGTTGGGCCATCAGCTACACGCGCTTGGGATCCTCGAAAACACTGCGGTCGAGTACGATACAGATGCGGTGAATCTTTTTACACACATGTGGCATGACCATGGTGACACCATCGCCGTTCAGTACGGTGGTTCGCAACTCGTCAACACCATGGAGACATATCGCAAGATCAACCAGTGGACGAGTCACTCACGAGACATGATTGAGAGCTTCAAGCGCTATTACAACAACTCTTTTCTTGACAGTCAGCGCCAAGAAGCTTATAATCTGTTCCTCGGTAACTACATCTTCACCCAGGGCCAGCCGATGCTCTGGGACTTGGCCACCGATTATTACCTCCACCATGCCGACCCTCGAGACTGGTCTCTTAGGATGAGGCATGACTACATCAATTGGTTCACCCCAGCATATCTCGAAGAGAGGAAGGTTCCGCCATATGTGCGCAAGCGGGACATTGCCCGCACTCATCCCGTCGAATTCTTTGATGATTATTGGCTCGAGTACTATAGACCTTCAACCCTCTCATCCTTCCCCAAGATGTTTGCCTACAAGATGAATTCGACCATCAAGTATATTCCCCTCAAGTCGACGCAGGATGGCCGATACGATCTCAGTCCCTTCCGAGTCCGCACAGAGGGTGATGTTGACCACGCTGACAAGAAGAAACACAAGAAGGAGGCAAGCAAAGGCAACGTGCCAGCTCAGCTTCCAGGAGACACTAGGGGGGCAGTTAAGAACGGTGCCCCTGAACCAGCTCCAGGCCAGTCGCCAGCGAAGGTCATCTCCCTCCAACGTTGGTTGGGGCCAGCTCAGGACAAGACTGCTCATCAAAACGGCATACGACTGGATACGACACCCTTGCAAAGACCTGATTCGCCTACAAAGACGAAACAAACAGCTTTGGAGAAGTCCAAGGCTGCACAGTGGACTTTCACCAAGGCCGTCCACGACTCTCTGAATCCATCCGTGGCAGAACAAGAATATGAGGACTACGAGCGGTACATCAAGCACCCACAAAATCTTCCTCTTGTTGTCTCCAGTGATACTCCCGTCGATGTTGATTCATCCGAGTATCAAGAATATGTCAGTGGAGGCTGGCAAGATGAGGGTCTCATGGTCAAAGGGACTGAGGAAGAAATTGACGTCTATGCTGAGTTGCTCAGAGTGGGTGAGAACCCACTCACAGTGACTGAAGAAGATGGCCCAAAGAAGAGATACAAGGCCTATAGGAAATGGCTGCGTGGGAAATCCTTCTTCAAACAGCAGCCCCTGGACTAGACATACAAGCACCTCAGTCGTTAAGCCAAGGCCGGGGTAAACAATCCTGCTAGCCGAGGCTCCTTCTCCAGCACTTCACCGAGCCGAACAGGACGTTTGGAATCATCCTCAGCCCAGAGCGCTTGCAGGATCTTGGATGTGTGCATCAATTCTTGAGACAGGGCCTCCGCATCCGCTTTGGAGACCTGCGATGAGCTGCTGCCACTCTCCTCTGTGACGTTGAGCCAGCACAAGGAAAGGATTCGGATAATTTGCTCAGCGTGCTCAGTTTGTTGAATTCGAGGCCAGCAATTGGCAATAATGGCGTTTAATGCTTTTGTCGCAGCGACAACAGTGGGAGGATGCGCAGTCGCGAAAGGATCTGTCATGATTGACGAGATCATTGATAGGAGGTTCTTTGTTTAAGTTAGTGCGATCCGGTGGCGTTTTCTTGACCTTGCACAGGCGCCTTACCTTTAGGTGTTTGATTGAATAGATACCCAAGCAATTGACTATCGACGCTGTTTTCTGCATCAGAACTTGGACAATCCGGGAGTATTGAGAGGCGTGGAAATGTCCGGCGAAGATGCCATCTCTGAGGGCTTTGTCGAGTAGTCGACGACGTTCAGGGTTTTCAAATCCCTCTGAGGATTTGGCCAGTGTGGTGAGCACATCGTAAGCTGGGCTGAGGACTGTTGTGGATTGTTCTTCGGGCGTGACACTAGGGAGGTAAAGAAGCATCGGGAATGTGGCGTCCTCGAAAACTCGGCCGATTCCTGTATTCTGAAGCACTTGGCCTGGGCATTTAGCCACGAAAGAAGCCAGAATCTCGAGCCCCCTTGACTTGACGTCTATCGACTCGTTCTCGACAAGGGCAAGAAGGACGGGTGTGAATAGTGGCCAGTGTTGTTGGATGAGAGCCGGCTAACAATCCCCCCAAGTATTAGTAAAAGCCAACTGGGAGATGCAGAAACATACTAACCGTAGACATATTCACAGCCCATTGTATCACAGTCTCGGCCCACGGTGCCTCATCTTTCCATGTTGGAACTTCTTCAAACATTCGAGATCGATCTCCGGCCGTGGAGTATTGGGACGGCCGTCCAGAAGCCGTGATCCTGGAGGAGTGCCTGGTAAACAGAGGCTTTAGGGTCTTCTGGAGGACTGGTCCCACGATGAAATCCGTCATTCCCTCATCATTCAGTTGTTGGGCAAGAAGTTCTGTCGCAGTGGTTGCAGAAATCGATGTAGTCCAAGAATCTCGGGCATCCGTGACACGAATGAGCTTAAGGCGAGTATCCTCATCCAAAGCGAAAGAGCATTTTGATGTGAGAACACGCAGGCAAGCTAAGCCTGCTTCCAAAAGAAGGGCAAAGTCTTCTATGTGGGATTAGCGACCAACAAAATGAGATGTGAACACTCGGGCCGATGGACATACCTGTGCCGTGCTTCACTGATAGCACCTTGCTGTTGATAGCTTCGACAAGCCTCTCGGTTTGGCCATCTTGCAGATCACAAGTTTCCTTCGCTGATAGATGACCAGCCACACATAGGATTGCTTCGTGAAGATCCTGCATCGCCATCGTATCAGCAAGAGACCATCCTCAAGAACTAAGCCTGGCGCTTGTAGAGATGTTCAAATAAAGGTATACACACCGATGCGTCCTCGAAATTACTTAACCGGTCAATCAAGTTTTCCAAAGCCCCATTATCTAGAACACCTGAGCGAGGTGCAACGAATGATTAGCTCTACTGTGTTTCTCAGGCACCCGCTGGAAGTCTAGTGAGGCTTACCCGAGAGTGCATTGAGACGTTCAATGTTTGCGGGGCCGATTAGACCATCCAGTACGCTAAATGCGGGACCGAGAGGAGTTTCAGACATCCCCAGCAGCTGAGAAGAATTAAGATTATGGGAAGGTGGTGGAGGTTTTGTTGGTGTTGAAGATAATTGCCCAAAGGTCTAGGTTAGGAGCTTGGCTGTGAGCCCTGTTAGGATTTCTGGTGAAGTGCGCACAGTGTGATTCCTGAGTTTCGCAAACAGTACGTGATTAACACAACCGAGTTCGAAACAGAGCATTCCTAACTACGGCTTCGCATACTCGACCTCCCTTTGTAGTCATGAAACGAAAAATTGTGCTATCGCTGTAGGTCTCGGCTTAAAAGGCAGCGACGGACGAACAATCCGTACTGCGTCCTTGACAAGCAGTTGGATTCTATGCAACTACGCACCCTTAGTGAAGCAATTATTGGCAGATCCGTCTCAAACATTGAGAGAGGAGGTATTTCTAGCATTTTGAACCAGAGTGCTGCTACTATTTCTACCATATCCCCAACTCATCGCGTCTCTTCCGCACTTCCTCAATAGCACCGGCTGGGTCAGTCTCGCTGGGATGACGGAGCTGCCATGCGACGCAGATGTCAAGGGCTTGCCCAGTCCATTTCCCTGGCTTAGTTCCTAGAGCTTTAGCTAGCTGGCGCCCGTCGAGGAGACGTTTCAGCGATGGGGCATCGCAGACATCCAGCTTGGTTAGATGGTCGAGGAAGGCCACCCAACTCGCGATGAGCTCTTCTTGTTCTAACCACGTTAGCACCCATCATACTGAGTAGGTTATTCAACACCTTTATCGTGACTTACTCTGAGACTTCTCTTGGCTCCATTCCGGAAGAGTTTCCAGGATCTCGACTAGTAGGGCATTTAGCACCTGTAGCCTCCACGAGCCTGCTGGAGTATCCCATTTTCGAATGGCCATGCCAAATCGATCGCGTTCTTGGATGAACGACTCCCCATCGCAAACACCTCTCTTCAAGGTCATGATCTCCTCGCGGTGTCGATGTGAAGCCGCAATAATGTCTGACAACTTGTTTGGGGCTTTGAAGCCTTCACGGGCGACCACTGCCACAAGTGGGAGGGAGTTTGCTTTCTTGCGGAAATTCTGGGGCTCCTCTACCGTCATCCAGGGGCAGATAGCAGCGAGATTCCAAGCGGTATAGGTAGCGTCGTCGGTTTGGACCAATTGACTAGCAATGGAGGATGGACTTTGGTCTTGCAACAAGTCTTGAAGGCAGCTGTAGGCAACTTTCCACCGAGAGTCATCCGGTACAGGAAGGTCCTCTCGGGTGGGGTCTGTAAAGATGGCAGGGAAGAGCTTCAGCTCATCGATGAACTCGAGGCTTTGATAAGGATGGGCACCTATTAATGTGTCAGTTGCACTTGTAGGCTGGTTTAACTAGGACTTGAGTGTTGTCGAACCTTTCAGCATCTTCTCCAGCTCCACGCCGACTCGTTCTCGGCTGATCTTGAGGCGCAGGGCTTCCAGAACTTTGGGGTTCGCCATGAACTTGCGTGTGTCGGGATCAATTGTGAACTGAAGTCGGCTGGCGAAACGGACAAGACGCAGGACCCGTAGAGGATCATCCATGAAGGTTTGGAAAGGTTCAAGGGGAGTTTTGATGATCTTGGACTCCATATCTGACAGTCCACCTGTGAAATCCTCAATGCGATCGTCATGCAGGTTGTAGAAGAGAGCGTTAACCGTGGCATCGCGACGGCGAGCATCTTCTTCAGCCGTGCCAAACTCCATCTGGGGATTGCGACTGTCTTCTGTGTACGTCTCCTTGCGAAGGTTGACAAAGTCGAGATCAAGGCCAAAAATCTTGACCATGGCTGTTTCCAAGTGCTTGGACTTCTCAGGGTTGCGGGCAACGTTGTGCAAGCTGCCAATGTCGTCGGGACCAATACCATGCTTAGCGATGGCGTCTGGCTGTTCGCAATAGTCGCACATATGCTGAGCAAACGGAACACCTGTCATGGCATTGATAGCGACATCAATATCGTGACTCTGGATGTTGAGGAGCTTGTCGCGGACCCAACCACCAGCCCATCGAAGGACAATAGGCTCAGGCGCGGTGCCGGCCTCGTCTATTGACTTGGCGACATCGAGAAGAAGGCGACGGAGTTGCTGTTCCCGAGGAGTAAGCTGAATTGTAGTTGTAGCCATGGCGGGGCTTGAGGCTCGGATGGATGGCCGAGTTGGAGATGAGGACGAAGCGGTTGAGAGTGCTGCTATTTTATAGCTCGAGGGTGAATGCTTGTCCTTGATGAATGAGTCAAGCTTCCTCTTCATGGCAGAACCCGGAACAGCCAGGCGCCTAAGCATAGAACAGGGCCAAATCAGCAGGATTCTCAGCCACACATGCGGCAGCCTGAGTAATTCTCTTGTGGATGGATTTCCTATGCCGTTGAGATGAAGGATCTTGACAACTTGTTCAGGGCATGACTTACCTCTCTACTCTGTTTAGTAAGAGACGTGATGGAGAGCGCAGGAAATATTTAAGGAGTGGCCTGCGATTAGCACATGCCTCTATTCTCTTGAAAGAATGGCGATGCCGACCAACGATCTTTTGGTGTTTCTCAAACAAGCATCCAATGTGCTCAGGCAAAGCAAGCCAGGCTGCCTTGGTGCTGATTGGCCAAGAGAGCTTTGCCCGCACAGTGTGAGTCAGATTCGCCGGATGACTAAGCTCCCGTTAAGATGTTTTGTACTCCATCGAAGGTTTGAGCTAAAACACTTGCCAACGGCAGCGAATCACGACTCGCTTCAAGAACGCAAGCCCATCAACCGATTACTCGTTCGGTGCTTAATCAACCCTTCATGAGACAGCTTTGACCAATAAGCCATGGGATACTCGATCTGGATGTGCCGGACCTTGGACCGTGGACTAGGGGAACAACACTAGGGCGAGAGCAAGGATGGAGTGAGGTGAGAGAATGATCTCGACCGGGCTGAGCACGATGCCTCGGCAGTTTCCTAGATCTGCCAAGGAAAGCTTAAAAGGGAAGCTTGACCTTCTGAAGAGACACTGGGAGATGTACGCCATCACTCAGCCACACATTACGTCGACCTGTTGATGATCTCACCCTATTCCCCTAAGCCTCTCTCTTCTCGTGATGCTTTTTGGTACCCGCAACATTTGCTACCATTGCAACTTTGTAGCCATTGCCGCACGCCCAGATGAGTATGCGGAGCTTGGTTGCCCAATTCTCAACGGGCTGCTCCTGGGATTGTCAGTAAGCTGGCAGAGAGCTGAGTTGTTAGTGGTGTCTCCTACCAAGGCAGCTGTCCAATCGCCGTCTGAAGAGGGTCACCACTTCGTACGAGAACGTCCCATTCCGCAGCCATCCGTTGCTCGAGCTCGCGGGCAACTTGCCTGACAGTTCTGTTGCCCGCCTGCCCCGTCAAATGGCAGTTTGAGGAGCAAGCGAGATATGGTCACGGTACCTCTTTTTAGCTTGCCCCTTTGTCCTTGTAGCGTTACACGGCCACCACCATCTTGCTTCCTCGCCATCATCAAGGGCCCCTCACCCAATCGCTGAGCTCCCCTCGTAGTTGGAGGTTGCTGATCTTTCACCATCTCGTAGCTGTAGGTGTACAGGAGATTAGATAGCGGCAACCTCTCACCTTGATGCTTGTCCATTCACCACAAGTCTTCTCTGTATCGTGACCATCACCGTGACGTCAATGGCCGTGGTGATCCGGACTCTGCGCCACGCCCGCCTGCCCCCTTGCGTGCGGTTGGCTGTTTCCGTATCTCGACGTGCCAAGGACCGATCCAATTCCACTGCAAGTCACAATCTGGTTAATCTTTGATGAAGCGAGGACATGGTAGAGACGTACAAGCTTTGCGGGGTAAACCCTCCCTCTTTCCCTCGCCGTGAAGCATATAAACACCCAGGCATCGGACATCCCAGACCGTCTTTCTGATTGTGTTATTCTGACCAGCTAGGAGAGCCTACAACAGAACACAAACCATTCTTGATATCAATTCTGAAATCACACGACCTACGCGCCATTGATCGATCTCTAACCAGTCGAATTATGGAGCAACCCATCAACAACCCGCAGGGCACTGAACAGCCCGTCGTCGACCAGTCCTCCGTCGTCGGTTCCCCCCCACAGGATCGCCGGGCGAGCGATGCACAAGACCGCCGGATGAGTGACGAATGGGGTCAGAATCACTCGTCACACTGCCTTGAGGCATCAGTTGTTCTCCAATGCTGACATCGAATACAGACGCTTCAAAGGTTCCCCCTAGCCGCTTCCAAAAACGAAAGGGTTCCATCTATGCCACGCCGGGATCTCGCGATGGCCACGTCGACAGGAACTACGCCGACAAGTACTGGTCCAAGATGACCGAAAAGAACTGGGTTAGCAAATGAGTATGATCTTTTGAGAAGGAACTGCGCCTTTGGGCGATATATATTGGATGTATAACAAAGAAAGGTTGGGATGAAGAAGTGAAAGGAACAAGTCGTTGAGAAACCATCTGTACATTAAGCCTATTGCGACCTACCCAAACCAGAAAACCTTCCGAAATCGCCGTATCAATCATCAAGACCGTCAATCTCGATCGCGTCAGGGTTCGAGGTAACGGCAGCCGGCACCGGTTTACCCCCTGTTGGGCCCGTGCTTGCTGCCACGAATCCTTGTGGTGCCCTTGACTGTCTCTCCAATGCTGCCATTGCGTCCACAACTTCAGCATCTTCTGCAGCGCCGGGCCGGCGTTGGCTACGTGCCAATGCTTGTGACGCGATGAAATTGACATCCGTATTGTACTGGGCCTGCACACTTCGCTTGATGCGCAACATCTCTTTGAAAGTGTCCTCGTTGCCGTGCTGGACTTCGAATTGCTCCCATTTCGTCCAGAAGTCGGGGTTGGTTCGGGGGTCGCAGAACTGGGAAGCATGTCCGTAGATTGCGCGGGCTCGGTCGATTTCACCCAGCCTCTTCTCCATGTCTGCAAACTTGAGGCACATGTCCTTGGCTTCGGCATCAGGAAGAGCTGCAATGGCCCTCTCATAAATTGGCCTGGTCGATGTAAGGCCAAAGTTGGATGCGGATTTCGTGATATAAAAGTTGAACATGTCGGCACGGTCCTCGTCCGCAACCGCTCGGGTGGCTCGCTCGTAAATGCGCATGGCGTGTCGGGCTAGTCCACGTTCCTCTTCGAGGTTACCATACATCAGATAAATGGTTTTCGCGAACTTGGGAGGGCAGTCTTCGACAGCCTGCTCAAAGAGATCGCGCAGCCGTTCAATGCCAATCTTCCGGTCAACGGCCTTGGTTAGATATAAGTTCCAGAGCTCAAAGGCAACAGGATAACTGAAGAGATCCAAGCCTCGTTCGTAGATCTTGAACGACTCCTCGTAATACTTGTGTTCTTCCAGTAGGTTGGCGTAGTTGACCACGGTCTGAGGAGTTGCAATGCGAAGCTCGAATATTCGTTCGTACACCTTCTTGGTCTCCTCCAGGGTCGAGACGCTCTCCACGAGATCGACATAGAAGCTCCAGAGCTTCCAGCTTTTGTGAACTCTTTGCTGTGGCGACAGGGTTTCATCAAAGTAGTCGACGGTAGATCGTTTGGGCGCCTGTACGGCCTTTGCCATGATTCGGACGGCATCATCAAAGTTTTCGTTCCGCAACTCCATCTCTGCCCACTCAATCCACATGTCAGCGAGCTCAGCCACGGACTTGAAGGGGACCTTGACAGCCTTCTCCATGATGATGCGAGCATTTCGCAAATCGCCACCACGCTCGTAAAACTTGGCGTAGTTGGCCCAGAGTTGATGGAAGGCGCCTACAGCCCGTTTTGGCTGAATGGCCGCAATCGCATCGGTATAAGTCTGCGCAACTTCTTTCTTGTTGTCACCCCAAAGAGCCACCCTCTTCTCCCATTCGGGCACGCTGTTAGGGTTTTGTCTCAAAAGGACATCGTTGAGAAGGAAAGGTCGGCGATCCATGAGTTGTTCAAAGCGCATCATTCTGATATCCAACTCGAAATCCGCGTTCTCGTCCTCGATACCCTGTTCAGCTCGGGAAGATGCCACTTCCATGAGAGCGCCGATGATGGACTCTTCGAATTCGGTGTAGGCCTCGAAGATGAGGGTGAAATCTCGGACGGTCATGACGGTGGTAATGCCCTCTTCGAAGACATCGCGGGCTCGTTCAAAGCTTCCCCGTCGTATCCAGTAGGTTGCCAACCCTGACCAAAGCTTTCCTCTTTGGTCAGCGAATCGAGTGATGCCACTTCTAATGATGCGTTCGGCGTCGATCCCTGTCTCGTACCCCGTCTCGATTTCAGCTGCGTGTTCGACGAGCAGGTCAACCATCTCGCTCCAGAGTTCGTAATGGCCCTTCCCATGCTTGCTGTTGAAACGGGTGTTGTTGAGAATGTCGATGAATTTCAGGGCAGCCTCAGTATAAAGGCCTGTTTGCACAAGAAGCTCGATGAAGTCCTCGGCATCCTCGGGGTGAACCTGCATATACCGTCGCCAGATCTTTACGGCCGTTGTTCCTGCGGCGGAGTTGGCGAAAGGTCGATAGACAGCCCAGATGCGGTTATGTTGAGTGATCGGAAGGGCTCTTAGGGCGCGATCGAAGGTTCGTCGAGTCAAGGTCACGAGCGGCTGCTTGGTGAGAAATCTCAAGTACAGTTCCCATATCCTCGGCATCTTGTTGAGTAGGATCAGAGCTCTTTCGAAGAGGGCGTTGACCTTGCGGTATTCGGCGGCGAAAATCGCTGGGTTTAGTTTGCCCACATGCTTTACTCGGAATACAAGATACTAGTTCATGTTAGCTGAGACGTGAACCTCAAAGACAAGGTAAGGATACTGGGATGAAGACATACTAGCTTCCAGAGCTTGTAAGATCGAGGCAGCTGGGCGCATGCCCGCTCCATCACGTATGCTTGCTCAACCACAGTGCCATGGCGGGCCTTGAATTCAATGTATGCTAGCCAAGGCTTAACACTAGCGGGGTTACGAAGGATATCTTGCTCGTAGACGGAATCTTCGTTGGACTTATTGCAAAGAGCGTTAGTTTTGGCTTCATTGAGGACACGCGTTGGGGATGGGCGTACCACAAGGTGCAGTTGCGGCTGCCTGTGTGCCCCATTCGGGGTTGCGACAATGGGAGCCATGATGGTCGAAATGGCCGTTTGAGCAAGAAAGGTGACGGACGAGGTTTCGCGAAGAGAGCGGGCGGGAAATATCAGTGTGAGCCGTACATCGTCGAGGCCAGTCGAGAAGGTGAAAGAGGGTCTGCCTGAACGCAGCAACGCTGCGACTTTTACGCTCCTCAAATGTCGATCCGTGACCGAGTGATCGGTATCGTGACCGTCCCGGTCGTCGTCGACGCTTCGAATGCAGTGCGATCCAACGGAGCGGAGGCGAATGATGTCGACAGACGCTCGTGAGGCTTCGTCGCGTAACTTTTGTTGTATTTTTCCTTTGGGCTCGCGCTGGTCAGCGACGGACAAAACGGGCGGGTCCAGCGGCCTCTGACAGAGCTCCACCGGGAGTGCTGCAGAGTGGAGGTTGCCCGCTTAGAGCGATACGTGTGGCTGTTTGTGCTGGTACCAGCTGCCCAGCAACTGCGCCCGACCGCACCTTGGCAGGGTGGCAGGTAAGGTAAGCTACCTCCCGGCTTACCAGTTGACGTTAGTGCACGTGTGACGAAGGTGCCTTGATACAACTTGAAGCTCCGCCAACCCTCAACCAATTTGACATTCTGGACGGAATCTGCTCCGAACACACCTATAATTGCTGTTCAAGATGTCGGGAGCTGCAGTGAGTCGTCGAAATTGGGGTTCTACAATGGAGATGGAAATACTGATGATCTCAGGATCGCGAGGCCGTCTTCCCAACCCGGCAGTCGCTGGGTATCATGAAGGCGAAGCTCAAGGGGGCGGAAACTGGGCACAGCTTGTTGAAGAGAAAGAGTGAAGCCCTCACCAAGTATGAATTGTCCCAAAGACTATGCGATTTCAATAGCTGACCGAGTACTTCTATCTAGGCGATTCCGAGGTCCGTTGTCCCATTCCGAGCCCTGTCCGCCGTTCGAAACCATTATCGCATGCTGATACCATAGTACCACAGAAATCACGAGACGAATCGACGAGGCAAAGCGGAAGATGGGTCGAGTGATGCAAATTGCGGCCTTCTCCTTGGCGGAAGTGACCTACGCTGTAGGCGGCGACATTGGATACCAAGTGCAAGAATCCGCCAAGTCGGCTCGATTCCGCGTCCGCACCAAGCAAGACAATGTTTCCGGTGTCTTGCTGCCAGCTTTTGAGAGCTACCAAACCGAAGGCAATAACGATTTCGGCCTGACAGGTCTGGGCAAGGGAGGACAGCAAGTTCAGCGATGCAGAGAGACTTATGCGCGAGCCGTGGAAGCTCTCGTTGAACTTGCTAGTTTGCAGACGGCCTTCGTCATCCTCGACGAGGTTATCAAGGTTGTCAACCGACGTGGTCAGTACATCGATCCCCATGCCCTGTCCTAGCACTGATTGAGATCTCCAGTGAATGCTATTGAGCACGTCATCATCCCACGAACCGAGAATACGATCAAGTATATCAACTCTGAGCTGGATGAGCTGGATCGTGAGGAGTTCTACAGACTCAAGAAGGCAAGTTTACTTGTTCGCCTGTGACGACGTATCTAACCAAACTCGTAATAGGTTGCGAACAAGAAGCAACGCGACACTGCTGCTGCCGACGCCGAGCTGAAGGCAAGACGTGCTGCGCAGGCCGCAGTGCAAGGCGGCGAGCAGCCCCAGAAGGAAGAATCAGCGCCAGCCGATATTCTTGGCGCTGAAGATGACGAAGATGTCATCTTCTAAGCCTTCGTTTAGAGGACAGTCACCAATCACCACAGGGCCGATAGGAACAGATGGCAGGACTAACTATGTGACCTGAAGACAAAGCGAATGGCGAACCTTCATTGGGGCTCGCGATGAAGGAGGAAAGACGTGTGAATTATGACATTAGGAGTCGATAGGATATTATTATTGTTACAAACGACCTCACTGGCGCTGGTACGTGACCTTGATGGGCTTCTCTCCCAGGCTCATGCCCGCAGTGTTCTCCTTTGCGGTAATGGCACCTTGCTCTGCCTCGTATTCGACGAAAGCAATACCCCGACGACCAGGTACCAGTCTGACCTCGCGGAAACCCTCGAAGCGTCCGAAAACGCCGGTCAGAGCCTCGATGTCGTAGTCCTCGGGGAGATTCTGAACGAACAGAATCTTGTTGGGAGGGAGGAACTCGTCCAGGACACCGCCTGCTGCAGCAGCGCTTGTTGACTTGAGACCTGATGGCCTGGCTGTCTTTGCTGGTCGGCTGTCTGGTGCTGCACCCGGGCCTCGCTTGTTGAGCTGCCTCTGCTCTTCCGCAGCCTCGAGGGCCTTGCGCTTGTCTGGGATCTCAAGTCAGTAGCTGGTCGATCAAACGCTGATGAGTTGATGTCGCATACCCTTTTCTGCCTGTCTGTGTCTCTTGTGAGATTCAAATTCTTCTTGGCTGCAGTTCATCTCGACAGTCTTATCGCTTCTGCTGCGCGCCAATGCGACCTTCATCGGCTTGCCGAAGAGCTCGAACCCATCAACTTCCTCAATAGCGCTTCGCGCGCTTTCGGGATCATCGAAGACTACAAAGGCCTGACCCTTGGCCTTCAGGTTCTTCTTGGCCACAACATCGACAACGTTGCCGAACTCGGAGAATACTGTCCTCAAGGCTTCCGTCAAACTCTCGAGCCTGACGCGCTCTTCCAGGTTCTGTACATAGACACTATAGACCAGTCAGCAAATGATCTTCACGTAGCGTGTCGGGTGTGCAATGACACGCACGTGGAGATAGAGGTTTCTGAAGTCATATTGGATGCGCTGTAGAAACAAGTGAGCGCTGTCGCATTGGATGTGAAGAGCAGTAGAAGGTGAAGTGAAAGTCACCAAGGCCCACTTGGTGCGACCGTGAAAGGATCGCGTTTATGTACTTAGGCGCTATGTATGCTCTTAACGGGTGGCCATGCCTTGTTCGGCCATTCTGGGACGCCATCGTTGTTAAACCTCATCCTCTCCTGGCGAAACTTGGCAAAAGTTCGTAAAGGCCCTCTCTCAGAGAAACACTGTTGGCATTCGACCTTGATCTGTTGATGTCATAGGTATGCTGAGTCTCATGAACATGAACACGGCTCTTTATCCTCTTCCCGTCCCTCGGCGCATCCACTGTGAAACGCGTCTACTGTAAAACAGTACTCCCCTTCAGACGAACGATGCTGCCGGGAACTGGAGAGAGGAGCACTCCTTTGAGGGCTTGGGCTTGCCACTTCTGGCTCAAGCGCATTGCGAATAGGGTAGCAAGCCAACCTCCAACCTCGCTGTTTGGCGCTCAAAGGCCATCTTACTCGCTTCTTGAGCATTTCATTGGAGATTACCTTCATCTCACCAACCTTTCTCGCCTCATTTCCAGGACCGAAATGCTATATTGCCCGACAAGCCGCCGACTTGCCCACTTGGAGTTTCGGTCTGTACAAGATCCGAGCTGTCGATCGCAGGTTTGCTCGATCTCTTGGCTTAGGCCGATGTGAGCAGGTTGTCATGGTAGGCATGGATCTTCATGTGAGCTCCCTCTCGTGGTGATGGTCTGTTTATCTTGTGATAGCCCTATATCTGTCCTGCGACAATTCGGTGCTTCTCTGGTGATAATGTATGAATCGCCATTCCAATGCTGCCCAGGGGTGGGATTTCCGTTAATGTGGGACTATATTCCGTCCAGCCGCCGGCTCCGAACGGGTCCAGGAACCCGGTGCTGGCGACCGACAGACCCGGTTTTCCGGAGCGAGTGGCTAACATGTACTCGATAGTTGTGCCCTTGGCTTATGATACTCTCAATCAGTATGGTTGATGACCTCGCGTGGGGTTGAACAGACAGTTCCCCAGTGTCATCTCTTCATTATCACTTCCTTGCTATGTTCCACCTCGGTACCAGTAGTTGGGAACTCTAGTCTCCTATGCCCCTTCCAAACTCGCGTATACGGCACATCTCTGAGGGTAAGATAACCTGTCTCAACATCTTCCCGAGATACAAGGTGGGTCGAGGGCCCATTTTGAGCCTCTCGGCCCAACCCTTCAGTTCTCCCACCCAGTGGTTTCGGAACCTGGGCTGTTAATTGTGAGCTTGTTCCAATACATGTCTTAGTTGTGCTGGAGGTTTTGACGCCACGTCGTCAGTGTAGACTGCAGCGTGTTCAGTGCCGCGTTGAAGCTCAAGGCATTTCTAGACATTGTCCTGATCATCAGGATCGGCGCTTGACAAGCGTCCCGAGTGAAACGGCTTTCTGCTTGATGTTGGCAAAGTTTCCACATGTCATTCTTGGCCATGGCAAAGTAGAGAAATAGAACGACTAGGGATGTGAAGTCTCCCGTCAAGGACTGGCATGTGTTGCGTTATCTCGATCGTCGAATCGACGATTCAATCACGACAGAACTATGCCTTTGTATGGCGAGCCTGGATGGGTATTTAAATATCATATGCTGGCCACTGTTCAATGTCAACCACACCTATCAATACCGTTTTATGACAAGTCTTGACACATCTTGCCTAGAGATCTTGGAAACGACCTGTCAATGCCCACCATGATTCAACAACAACCCCCTCCGGGCATCTCGGCTCTCTTGATGGAGTTGTATGACTTGTCGCCAGCAGAAGTCAAGCAAAGCCGACAGTTCCAGACCCTACAAAAGCCTGACTTGGACAAGGCCCGCCTCCTGGCCTCGATTCCTAGTACACCCAAACCGTCTATCCGACCCCTCCATCTTCTCTACCTCTTTTTGACCGAGATCTCTGGAGAGTGGCCGACATTTGATCTCATCAAGTGTCATACACGTCTCTACAAACTTCTCCCTGAGGAAGTTAGGGCAAACGATAATGGCGATTCAGCTTGGCTAGTGGAAGCCACCAAAGAGCTTGTGAAGAAGTCATACACTTCTTTTTCCCAGTTCATCGGATCTGGCAAGGAACCTGCTCTGCGAGCTACAAATGCCGACAACTACATCACTTATCGAGGCCTGAACCATTTCGTCAACAACTTTCATCTGCCAATTGGACCGTCCAAGACAAAACCCGTTGTCGCCATTGCACTCCCCAACGGTCCAATCCTTGCAGCCACTTGTATTGCAGTCACCACCTACTACACTGCAGCGCCCATCAACCCAGCAGCCGGCCCTGAGCAGTTTCAAGCAGACATTTTGCAATCCAGAGCGAAATGTATCCTGACCACAACTGATGACTACAAGAAGCTCTGTCTTGACGCCCAGTGGGTTGCGGAGAATAACATCCAGATCTTCATCGTGAACTGGACTCGTGGCGATGACATCTGTGTGACCACAGTGGGTGGAGCAGGTCTCCCGACAAACGACATTACGCCTGAACCCAACAAAGCAGACGATATAGGTCTGATTCTCTTCACAAGTGGGACATCGGGAACCAAGAAAGTTGTGCCCCTGACAACGCATTCGATCATTGCTGGCATTGTCTTCGTGATGGAGTCATGGGGCCTGACTTCGCAGGACATCTGCCTCAACATGATGCCCCTATACCATGTGTAAGTGACTCTCAATGTCCATGGAAATACCTGGTCCTCTAACATGAAATAGTGGTGGCCTGGTAAGAAACATCTTTGCGCCAATCTTCTCTGGTGGTTCGACAGTTTGTTGCTCTGCGTTCGACCCCAACCTCTTTTGGGATGTCGCAGAGGACATTCAGCCCACTTGGTACTATGCGTCACCATCAATGCACTCTGTCATTCTGGCCGAGGCAACGGTCCGTACCAAAGCCTTGGAGAACAGTCGCATTCGCCTGGCTTGCAATGCTGCGGGTGGTCTCCTGCCGTCTCTGGCCTGTCAGCTGCGCGATACCTTCAACTGCGTTGTACTCCCTAGTTATGGAATGACTGAGTAAGTACTGTGATCGAAGACGTGGCCAAATACTAACGGATGCAGGTGCATGCCCATCTCTACACCCCCTCTTGACTATCGCCTGGATCGCGAGGGCACATCTGGTATCAGCACTGGTCCAGACCTTGCGATTTTGGATTGGTCAGAGGTGGTAGTTTCGAATGGCGCAGTGGGAAGAATTTGCGTTCGTGGTGAACCAGTCTTCCCCGGTTACCTGAAGCCAGACGGCACGTACGACAAGTCTCCCTTCAATAAGGATGGCTGGTTTGATACAGGCGACCTTGGATACATGGACAACGACGGCTATCTTTACATCACGGGTCGAAGTAAAGAAGTCATCAACCGCGGTGGCGAGTTGATCTCCCCGTTCGAGGTTGAGAATGCCATCATGTCGGCATCTCTGTCGAGCGACTCCCCGATCAGTGGAAGGGTCAGCCAGGCCTTGGCATTCTCGGCATGCCACGATGTCCTCCAGGAGGTTGTTGCGGTCGCTTTGGTGACGCCTCCCAATGTGCCGCGGGTCGATCTCAAGGCCCTACACAGCTCTTTGAAGTCGTCTCTTCAGCAAGCCAAATGGCCCGTTTTGATCACCTATATGGATGATCTTCCCAAGAAGAACAACAAAGTCCTCCGAATCAAGCTTGGACAGCGGTTGGGGCTGCCTGATGTGACCGATGACACTCCATATCTGGAACGGCATTGGGAAGCGACATGCCCACCCCCTGATACAGCTCTGTCTGTCTCAATCGAATGCTCTGCCTGTTCAGTTGATTACGCCAATCTGTCCAGGCAGATCCAAGGTCTTCTTCCTCAAAGCACAGAGGTTTTCTGTCGGCAGGACCCGAAGGATGGTGGACCTGAGGCCGTCTTAGCCCCAAGACAAGCCGGTATCGATGTGATCGGGGCCGACCTAGTCAACGACATCAGACGAGGTCTGGGCACCGCGATCGACAACTACATGATTCCCAACCAAATACACACATTGGCTAATCCACTCCCAAGAAGCAGCTCAGGCATTGTTGATGTTGCTGAGCTGCACAAGGAGGTAGAGCGGTGCCTGAACGACTCCCTCAAGAAGTTGAGCGCGAGCACAGAGGGACTGGTCACAAAAGCATTCGCGGATACACTGTCGATTCCTTCAGGCGACGTGCCTCCCGATGTTGACTTTTTTAGTCTTGGAGGAGATTCTTTGGGAGCTGGCCGTCTCATGTCGGCGCTACGTGCCCAGTTCAACGTGCATCTGCCCATCAGTCTCGTGTTCAACGAGGGCACTGTTATGGCCATTGCAACACACATTGACAAAGTTTCAAGCGAGACCGAATCCGACGACGAAAAGGCTGATAACACTGCAGGCTGTACCAAGACCTGCAGCTCTACCAACCCTTTCCTGATGTTTGTGCAGTTGATTCCTCTGATGGTTATCTACCCCCTGAGGCGAGCATTCCAATGGACCGTCTTTATGGTGGCTCTGGCATACAGTCAGATGCTCCCTACAAACGACTCGATCCCTGGAAGACTCTTGAATTTGATTATCTCAATCTTCATCTCGCGAATTGCTGTTCGCTGTGTCGCACCCTTCGTCGGTATAGCTGCGAAATGGCTCATCATCGGTCGCTATCGGGAAGGTCTCTATCCCATGTGGGGACTCTATCATACTCGGTGGTGGATGGTTCAGAAGATCACCAGTATTTGCGGCAAAGGCATCTTTAGTACGACTGAAACCACGGCGCGTCTGTACTACCGACTCATGGGAGCCAAGATTGGAAAGAATGCCAAGCTCACTGGAGCCGCTCTTGGAGAATGGGATCTTCTCGATATCGGGGACAACACTATCCTTTCGAGGTGTGTCTGCCGCCCATTTGCAGCGGAAGGCAACACAAGCATGTACCTGGGCCGTATCAAGATTGGAGCGGGCTGCTCGGTCGGTGTCTCTTCGATCATAGCCCCAGGATCCGAGTTGCCGCCCAACACTTGCCTCGGCTTCAACTCATCCAGTTGGGAGATGGAGGATGCGGACGAAGCGTACCGTGACCAGTTGCCGGGCCAAGCCCGGAAACCTCACTGGCTACTGGAATGCCTTTTCACAATGCCGCTCAAGCTTGTCGCATGGTTCTTGACTCTCCTCCCCTGGATCGCTGGCCTTATTGGCATGGTTATAGAAAAACCTTCGGAGAGTGATTCGCCACTACGGGGCATCATCGACTGGTTTGCTGAACCGGAACGAGTAGGATACCACTACCTTGCACTTGTCCTGAAAGCCATTTTTGGACCATTCTTCCTTTTTGGGTTCACAGTCATTGTGAAGGGAATCCTCGACGCAGTGTTTGGCAAGATTGGCCCAGATACTGCCCTACCCCAAGGCGCCGTCACTACTTGGAGAGCAAACCTCACCAAAGCCCTTTGCCCTGTTCCTAAGCTCCACGATGTAACCTCCATGTTCGGGCAACATTACGAGGCAACCTCCGTGGCCTTGAGAATGTTGGGGGCGAAGGTCGGCGAGCGTGTATATTGGCCGGGAACCGGCCCCAGCATCGGCGACTATCACCTGTTGGAAGTTGGGAACGATGTTGTATTTGGCTCCCGCGCTCACTTGGTGACCTCTGACGGCCTCGGATCCGAGAAAATTGCGATCAAAGACCGCGCCATGATTGCCGATCGGGTTTGTCTTTTGCCTGGCGTCGAGGTTGGAGAGAGAGTGACCATGGGATCTGGCGCCTTGACACGACGAGGCAAGACCTATTCTCCAGGAGGTACATACGTTGGTTCCAAAGCAGGCGACGCTGTGTGCTTGTCGACAGGTCGCGATGTCAAGGAGAAGGGGAACCCTCGAGTCCGCATCCAGCACATGAGTAGCGACGAAACTTTGACCGGACCTCGCCGCCAGACAGGGAAGTCGAACGTACGCACCCATATCTCGCATATGAGCAGCGACGATACCTTGGCAGAGTCAGGCAAGGGCCCCAAGAAGGCAAACTACCACGTCTCGGCTGACCCCTTCATGACATCCGAGAGCGAGACGGACGACAGCTCCGACGATGACGCCCCCAAGCAGGACCTATCGCCATTTGGGCGTGCCTTTTATCTCGGTCTCGCTCCGTACCATGTGCTTGGACCTTTTGCAATCTTCTGTTACTCGGCATTCCTCACCGTCTTCACTGCTTTCTATTGGAACATTCCCAGCATATCATCTGTTCAGGTTGTTGACCTGGTCGTCAAACGGTATCTTCGAGAAGGCCTGAGTGTGTGGTATGATCTGGTAGCGGTCTTCATTCTGACCTTGATCATGATTGCTATCTTGACCACTTTTCAAGCTGTTTTCGCCCTCGCCATCGTCATTTGTTCCAAGTGGTCTTTGCTGGGCCGACGCATGCCCGGAAATTACGATTGGGATAAGTCCTCATATTGCCAGCGTTGGCAAGTCTTCCTCGGCATTGAGCGAATCCGGCGACAATGCTACCAGGGCAACGGTGTCTTGGGCCTTCTCACAGGAACCAGCTGGATCGTGTTCTACTTCAGAGCTCTAGGTGCCGATATTGGAAAGGATTGTGCCCTGTTCGCAAACGGAACACCTAGCCTGATGTTTACTGAGCCAGACCTGATCACCTTGGGAAATAGGGTTGTCGTCGATGACGCGAGCGTTGTTGGGCACATCAATACGCGTGGGAAGTTCGACTTGAACAGGCTTGAGATCGAGGATGGATGTGTGCTGCGAACAGGAAGCAGGCTGCTGAGCGGCGCGCAGATGAAGAGGGAGAGTTGCTTATTGGAGCACACACTTGTGATGGGTGGTGATGTTGTTGAAGCAAAGTGGACTATGCAGGGTTGGCCTGCTGAGCGGTTTACGCAGCAACGAGTTAAGGAGTAGTTTGAGATACAGGAGTTACTGGTTACAGAGAGGTAGGTAGGCAGGTAGGTCGCGTTTTGATTTGGGGGACAATCTAGATAGTAATAAGAGATTATCAGGCATGAAATTGCATGTATACTGAGCTCATGCTATGTGTACTTAGCCACACGAAAGGAAACCGCCACGAATGCCAACTCGCAATGGGAATTGAACAACCCCATTTCTATCTTGTTCATAGCCGACCGTCCTTACGACACTATATGCAAAACGTGAAAAGCTCAAAGGCGGTGTGACAACATCGCCCTGTAAATCGGCTCCCAACTATGATCAAGCACCTTTACAGGGCACTTCGCGTATAGGAGCACTTGTCAGTTTGCCGCTGAGACGCAAGTGGCCATGCTAAGTACTACCAACAGAAAACCTACGGTAGGCAGTGTCAGTCCTGCTCGCCTGGAGGAAGTTGGCACATTTCTTGACGCCAGCCAAGACGTTTTTGTGCTCAGATGTAGTCCTACAGTCGCGGCCGGTGGTCGACGCATGATAGACATAACCTTCGAAAACTCCGCCGTCACCATTGGTGGGCCAAGTTAGAGCGCAAGAGTTTATATCGGCTCTTTGGTTAATCACACCTGCAATGACGCTACAGATGGTGGCCGCCTTCCACTGGCAATAACCAGACTAATTCCTGCGCTTAAGACCTCGGCCCATCCAATGGCATCGAGGTTGCGGCGCTTTGAAATAGCATGGCTGTTGAACCCGTCTTAAGTGAAATTGCTTAATTAAACCTGTCTGTATGACTCTTGCCCCTCTCTTAGGCTAATGCCTTGCGCTATTC